>DWTW01002251.1:0-11297 GCA_018246275.1 Papilio slateri
AATTAGATGTATCGTAGATGTACAAATATACGAAAAATAATATGAAAACAATATAATTATTAATTCGAACCTTTCATAAACTGTACCCTAAAAAGCACTTCAAATATTTTTACGTTACATAAATTATTTTTATTTTATTTAATAAATTAATACCGACCATAGGCGTGAAATATCGCGTTACGTCGCCTGTAAAACAGTGTTAATGTGTAATTATTTTTGTAGGGATAAAAATCCAACAAGGCAACAAGAAATAAGGTACGAAGTGAATAAACCTTCGTAACTTCACACTTTAAATATTTTAACCCCTTTGTAGCAATAGTTAGATGCGTGCAGCCTTTCTTATGTCTCAAATGTAGCAGTTAGTGAGCCTTTCTGCGTACACAGGGAACAAGGTCTGAAAATAAAAATTTGTTGAAAAACATCGCAAAAAAAATTCTCTACCCGTAATCGAACCGAAGACGTGACAACTAGCTATTCTTACTGCTACGCTACTGTTCCGTCTAATATCACATCATCTATTTACGAAATATAATATAAATTTAGTAGAATATAAGTTAATAATGTAAAATGTTAATATTTTATATTATTAATTTGAATGTTAAATAATTTTATTATGTTTAGTGTTACTAATGTTTTTATTAAATTAACTAGGGTACGGGATTGGCTCCTGAAATACGTGGTAACCTATCTTGGAAGTCAAGATTCTACTAAATTTGTATGTAAAAGTGTTCAATAAAGCATTGTTCTATTGAACGATAATACCAATATTATAACTATTATTTTTCGCATAAGCATAGGCATACATTTTAATAGTTAATAATATTGTTAGATTGCTTAGATGTCTGTACCCGGCGTCGCATGTGTACTCGAATTTTAATATTCCATATTAATGTTAAAAGTATTGCCTATATTATTTTGCACAAGGTAGCTTTTTAATGGTAAAAGAATTTTTAAAATAATATAGATTCACAGTTTATTCAATGCAAATCAAATATTGCCTAATTTTAATTATCAACATTAATGCTGTAAAAATCCATTACGAAACGACGGTGTCATTTTACAAGCAAAGAGCAAACGCAGTGAAATGTTGCATATCAAATTATGCTAGTCATACCTAGCGTTTATATTATTAGACAATAGGTTACTGTGAATTGAACATACTTTTATACATTACCCGTTGTACTAGGTAGACTAAGAATATGTAGAAAAGCGCAGAAATAATACGTAATAAAAAATATTAACGTAACTAAAAATAACCGAGAGAAGTGTCCAATCCTAACTTATGTATAAATGCGAATGTAAGTTTGTTTGCTTGTTACGCTTTCACGCCTTAACGATTGAACCGACCTCTAAGAAATTTTTATATTTTCAAGGGTACAACAGAAATGGTTATAGGATACAAGAGAAGCGGTTGTACCTTTCATCCCGAGAAAAAAAAACATAACAAATTCCAGTTCTATCGTAATGATCCTGTTCAGGACTTAAGAACGTAGTCAAAGTATTGTATTTTCAGGTTTAAGGACATCAACTGGCAATGCTAATAATAATATAAAGCTCTACTCTCTTTAGTTCTCTTTGAAGTCGACTACAAATAGGTATAATAACCTTATTTCGGACATTACATCCAACCCGCAGCGAGATATTAACACAGTTAGAGATCTAAGCGGTGACACCAGGCGCAATTTGTATAATCATTTAAATATTGTATTCATCCGAATACTCAAAAAATTTCGTTTTTATTAAACGACTACACAGTTAGCGCCACCTGGATGGCAATCAATCAAGCAAGGTTCATCACCTATTTATTGCATTTAGAGCCTAATACGCTCCGTTTAGCGCGCATAGTGGTTGCTATGTTTGTCTACCCCCGTAATTTAGTACTTAATTAGACTTATTTTAGTTACGCTAAATGATCCGAAGGTCCTTCTGAGCAATCTAAATAAAAATAAATCTTGTAATCAAGTCTAATTTGACTTAATTTGACGTATACCGAAGCATGTATATTCAAAAAATGCTTAAAATAATATTCTCTTATTTTAGTTGTATAATAGAATTCGAAAGTGTGTAGTGTGGAATTTAATTCTTTAGTTATATACAAATACTCAATTTTTCTTGATAAAATTGTTTTTTAGTTTGACATCATTATAACATTACTAGCGACCCGCCCCGGCTCCGGTGGGTATGCTTCTACATTTTTTTCCATCGAAATGTATCCCACCTTATTACGTCTTTTTCAATTATCGTCATAATTCAGCCAACTTGCACAAAACCTTAATGGATTTATACCTAAATCTCATAATTCACCCAGTCTATTAGTGAAAAAGTTGTTTTTGCAGTGCCCGCAACAATAACATCTGTTGCACGAATGGGCCGGGTACACCGGTAAAATACCACGATCACACAGGAGACAGGCGTCATGTAGAAGTATTCTGCATTTCGCCTGATGAGTGAGGCATCAGCAACTCATTTGCTTTTCGGATGCCTATGGATAGCTGTCATTTAACATCAGGTGAATCGCTTGCTCGTTTAAAATCCGGTTAATTAATGGTGGGTAAAATTATCTCGTTCAGACAGACAGACAGACGCGGCGAAGGAACTTTGTTTTATAATACGTAGGTAATGATTTTTAAATTAGAACGTCGACTCATCTACAACAATGTTAAAAATGTATAAATATTTTTTGAATATATCATAGGACTAAACAGGTAAAATAATAGTTTACAGCAGTTTTCGCTTCGTTAAACGATGACTAACGGACAATCATAGTATTAATTTCGATGTGAAAGAATGAACTAATAAACTCTACCACATTTTTATAAACCTTTTCTAAACCAAAAAACCAAAAAAACTAGACACACCCAATGACATTCCACAGGAGAGGAAGGAAGAAAAGTGCACTTGAAAGTTTACCGAATTTTTGCATGAAAGTTTGATTTTTATTTCAAACTACCTTTTGTTTATTATATTTAGTTAGTTTATTTTTATAACTTTTGATTTACCTACAAACAAACGTTGCGGGTTTTTTTTTAATTTAATTCATGCTAAAAATAACCTATGACAAGTTTCCATATTTAGTTTATTCAGTTTTGAGTTATTTATTAATATTAAAGTAATAAATAAAAATTTCCTTGCAGCAAGATGATTGGGTGGACGGTAACGACATAAATGCAAGCCGATGGCCGCCGACTAATTGGTATGGTACGAGAAATCCACCACCATCTCCTTCGCCGACAGACTTTTATGGTGCGCGCAATGCCCCAGAACCTTCTGCACCGACAAGATATTACGGCCTATCAGGACGGCCGGACTTGCCCGCACCGCGTCCGCCGCCCAGCCCCGGCCTTAACTTCGCCGTGTACGACCCAGTGACGCGACAACGCACCACCGCTGTCGATCGTAACTGTACGGCACCTGGTTGCTGTGTACCAAAATGTTTTGCCGAAAAGGGATCAAGAGTAAGTCAAATTTTAGTAGTATTTTTATTTTCGAGTCAGTGTCAGTCTAAGTAGGTTTGTAACTAGTTAAACGTGAAATGTCTATTTTAGTGTATTAAGATCGTTAGATAGGTATTTTCATATTAAAGTTCATTTGTAACAATTTTATAGAAAAATCTTCATAAAATGAAAACTACTGGGCCCAACTATGTTAAAGTGTTTCTATGGGACCAAATGGCAACTAATGGCAACTATTCCGCATCGAACTAAAGAAGAATCACGTAAGTCGGATCATGAATCTCAGCGTAATCGGTGTACACACATTAAAAAACACCAATCGAATTGACAACCTCTTCCTTTTTGAAGTCGGTTAAAATTGATGAAAATTAAATTAATTAATATAACTATCACGTCCAACCTAACTTAGGTTGGACATGATAGTTATACATAAAAATAATGTCTTAAAAAATGTTTATAAAAGATTTTTTTTTCATTCATTGATTCTTCCAGTTCACAATTTGCTGACAGTTTATAATATGCCTAGTCCGATTTACAATCTGTTGGTGGCATACATATTATAAATACAATTGATAGAAGAATATCATTTGATGATGGATGACAGCAGGAAACTGTTAGCGCTAGAAAATAATTTATAAACAGAAGACAAGTTAAGACAGACTTGGCTTTCTCGTCTAAATTATTTTCTGTTGCTTTGTTTTCTTTTATATCTTATTTATATTATTTTACCTTAAATATTGATTATTATATTGAATAACTTACGGATCATCGTTGCCACCATAATTCGGTAACCTGTAACGTTGATGAAAACGATAAAAGATGAAACTGACATGAATGTTAACTCAAGAGGTTCAGAGGGAAGCAAATCTTAGATTCTAGCTGTGTCCGCCAAGGAAAAGTATCATGACATGATATCTAGTGATCCTATCTCTGGGAGATGTGATCTCGGCATTGTGTGGACGTAAGATGTTTCTAGGTAGCGACCAGCGCATTCATAAACTAATCCAGGGTGACATTGTTGTCGTATCGCGTTGGAAATTGCGATAGCGCGACATTTTTAATAACGTCATCTCGGTCTTATTACGATCTTTCATAGAAAAGATACACGTTGGTAAAGAGAAATAAGTAAAAGGTAAAAGGTGTTGGGAAGGATATCATGATCTAAATTTGTTATTCGCCAGATAAGTCGCAGGAATATAGTGAAAACCTAATGGTTCTTTCTCGACAATTCTCTCATATATATGTAGTACTGGCCAGAACGTGTTGGAGTTCATGCAAGAGCCTACAATGACTTGATCGAAATTCACTGAGACAGACAGGCGACGCCTTTCTGCGTATTAATAAATCCTACGTGATTTAGAACTGATTTGGGAAAGATATTGGGTAAATTTGATTTTTGCTGAGCTTACAGTTAAAAGGAAAATGGAAAATGAAATTGTGCAGACAGTTGAAAAAAAGTGAATTAGGGTTGCCACCATGTTAAGTCTTACTTTACATACTTTTGGTACCCAATAAATAGAAACTGGGGTTACATGTACATCCAAAATGTAATTCCAGCCGTTAAAAATTAATTCTGCAATTAAGTATAATAATACTTGCAGTAAAATTAAAGTCAAGTTAAAATTGCGTTTTTCGTATTGAAAGGAGGAAAATACCAAACATGTGATTCAGCTACTTAGAAGTGATCATTCTACGTTTGCTAAGTTACTTGTATTTGGGTCAGTAGATAATGAACGCAGTCGAGTTGAATCTTTATATATCATAATGTATTAAAAATACCGTACAAAAAATATGTATTTTTTGTGCAAGATTTTCGATAATACTGTCACTTGAATAGTATTATAATATATTTTATTATTTTTTTATTCGTATATATTGGCTATATTAAAAAGAACCTAACTAAAGCAAATTAAAATAATTTAATTTCAGTTTTACATTGTTAGTTAGTTACAAGAAAACAAGGCATCCATGATCGCGTATGAACAAATGTTCCAATTCTTTTATATGTTTAATGATAAATCTGCTTATTATCAGACCATAAGTCCATACATATCTATTATTTAATCTTAACTTAACCTACTATTTTAATCTTAGCTTAAATTCTCTACCAACCAGTTAACTACACATTGAAAAAATTGCAATGGCTAATAAAGTGTTAGATGTGGTGTACTTACCAATAAAAGCCAAAAGCACATAGAATATCATGATGGCGGGATCCTTGGTAGTTCGGTGCGTCTCAGAGGAGCATACTCCAGTCCTGGGCTTCGGGCGCGACGGGCGCGACGGGCGCGTGTGGCCGCGACAGGACGCGCCCCACCTGCTGATTGCTAAATTGCCCAATTGCCGGGTGACAGGTTGATTGCTGCGGATAAATTGATTTGAAGACGCACCAAGGACTGCCTCGAGGGTTTCAAGAGGAACGTTTATCTACTAGAGAGTCTCTGCACGTGTCTTTACTTATTTATTTTTATACTTTTAATTCCAAGATTGTGTCACCCATTGCTATTGTGTTTCTTATCTTTCTAAACGACGATATACAGATTTATTAGTAATTAAACAATTACAGGTCAATATAAACCATATTCTGAATTAAAAATTGATAACATCTAGACATTAATGGAATTCTTATAGCAAGTATTACATTTTTCAATCAGAATCCAATCGAATTTCAAAAAAATTAACAATAACAATTTTTATATAAGGAAATTCAAATTATTTTCTTAAGTTAAAAATTCTTCAACAGTATAAAAAGCCGTCTGGATAAGCCATGACTTCAGTTTTATTTTCAAAGACATAGGCTGGTCCGAGATTCTTGATGGAAGGGTTTATGCGTAGTATACCGTGAATAAAAATAAAAAAATGATGAAGAATTTATCTTAAAATTTTAGGATTTATTTTGAACACTATCCAATATGCACAAAATGTCATTCTCATCATATCATTTTTATATACATGTGTATATCATCATATACGATAAAAGATTTTCGATATGGAGATAATTTCCGATATCCCCGATGATGTAGATTGAGCAATCTTCCAATCAATTGACATAACTGAGGAGGGAGCGCGTGTTCATTGCATGACGTTCCAAAGCATATACTCTACTTATGTTCTGGGTTTATTTTCTGACGTGAAAAATGTAAAAAAAATACATATATACCTACCTACTTTTTTTTAATACACTCTTAACATTAAATTGAATCTTTTCATTCTTTTAGATAAACTTTGCAAGCAACTCAGGATCTCTAACCTCAACAGAAATTAAATAAAAACTAAAACTCTGACTTTTTTGTAACATATTTATTAAATTATAAAGCTATATTTTTTAAAACTTTTCGCACAAAACATATAAAAAAATACGTTTACTTATGTCACATACAAAGAAAAAGCATAGAGAAAACATATATCTACGTATAATTCGTTCGTACTATCAGAACTTATGTAAACAAATCGTAAATTGAATTAAGGTTGTTATACTATTTTTTTTTTGTTTTCTTTTTATCATCTTCAAGTAAATTTTTGCGCGCAGGAAAAGCATGAGTAGGATATCAGAAGTATGAATAAATTCTCGTGGCTGCGGCAAACATTAGGTTGCATTAGATTTGATTACAAAACGTCTGTTTCAGTGATGTACGTTTGTTTACATAAATCCTCATTATAAAGTTATGAGAAAACAAACCATTACACGGCGTAAAATTACAGATTTAATATTTACAATATCATACAAACGTAACCTAAAAATATGACAGTACCTAATTTCAAAATTAAATTATAATCTGTAGACATTGATGTGTACAACAAACGCATGAATTCGATGTGGGAAATGGAACGTAAAATTTAATTAGGTATACTGTGACCACAGAATCCTGTAGTAATAATAATATTATGCTCACTTAATATAACATATGGAATTTTATCGCCTGTTTATATTTTACGGCAATTATACAAACTATACATTAGTCGCAAATAAATTAAGGCGCTGAATAATAAACTACAAAGAAATCTTATCACAGTAAATATTATTTTATTGGAAATATTTATCTAAGTATAAAATATACAAATGAGACGTAAACTTGTCGTAAACTAAAATACAAAAGAAAATATTTTTAACTATTATATCATTTTAATATTATATAATGGCAATTGTAAGTCGTCATCATCTGCCTAACCTTTTTCCACGGGATCGGTATCGTATAACCGTAGTCTATACTGTGTGTTTTGGCTACAGCTTTTACGCCAACTCTCCACGAGAATAATGGCAATTGTAAGTATTGCCTACAGTTCAAAAGAAAGTTATATATGCGCTCACACCCGTAACCCAGAGGGGTAGGCAGACTATGGATTTCCATTTGGCGCGATCCTGGCACACCTCTCGCTTCTTATACATCCATACATCTACGCACACATGATCGCTGTTAACGGGTACTTCTTATATCGTCATTCTTTAGAAGTTCAAAAATAATAATTGTTTAAAAGTTATGACATTTTAAAATTGATATTCTTAAATGTATTCAAATCTGCTTCTTATCATAAAATACATGTTAAATATTATCTAAGAGATAAATCCCATCAGAAAAATATAACTTTACAGAAATTTTTTGTTTTTTTTTATCCATATTGTTACCGCTGATAAATAAAATAAATGTATCGAAATTCATTATGTTATTAAGAAATGTGCAATAAATATTCTTCCTCTTGATGTTGTCGTATATTCTTACAAAAAATATATTTGTTCCTCAAACTTTACAATAATTTAAAATGCTCAGATAATATCATTAAAAATAACCTTAAATTAACTGTCTTACATCTTACTCATGGCTTAAAAATATACACGAGAGAGCTACAAAGAGCATTATAGCCGTAATTTCTCTAAATCTGAGATCCTGTCTAATTTTCAAACATAAGTTTTTTTTCTTAACTAATAACTATTGTAATTTTCCATGAGTTTAACCTATACTAATAAAAATGAGTAAATATTGGCACAAAAATACAATTGATAGATAATAAAAAATGGTTAAAGTAAAAAAATCTGCGTTTTTAAAAAACTATCAATTGAAACAGGAGAAATAAACGCTGCCTGCATTATGTAGTATATATAATTACTATGTATTCATAGTAATTATTAGGTCCCTTTTAATAAACCTTATTTGAAATAATTTTAATTGATTAAACTTAAGATTGTTTTTCATATCTATATTAATTTTATGATTATTTCATAAAGTCTTATTAAAAACATTATACACAGTTTATTTGTCATATTTACTATGATACAAGTATTTTGAGCAGTATCATAATTATTTATACTTTTACTGTAAAATAAATTTGTAATTTATTCATTAATTTTCTGCTATTTACATCTGTTTTTTTTTTAATTCCAAGACTAACATAGATTTATATACTCATAATCACATTACATAGGAAATGTAAATAAAATTTTATATGTTTGGAAGATTAGAATGTCAAATTATGTTAAAATTGTTGCTTACAATAATATGGTGGTTATCGTAGATTTTAAAATTACTACTTGATAAAATGTTAGTGACATTTATATGTCACGATGTTGCCATGTGCAACAGGAAAGCTTCTCAAATATTAGGGGCAGTTCTAGCCTTACTGCATTAAACCTTATAATGGATTCAACTTCAACGCTTCTTCCTCTTTCGGCTTCTCTGATATCACTTCTGAAGGCCTGGAAATAACAAAGATTATTTTTTATTAGGTGCTTTAGGAAATACTATCATTGGTAGAAAACTGATTACATAGTTGTAAACTCTGTGAGTTCTTTTTATTATATATCCTAACATCCATCTCAATCCCTTCCATCTCAAGGAGACGTCCGTAATCTCGGTGCTAATCAGAATCAAAACACTATAGCTCTGCGATATCAAATTGAAGTATGATTTTCCATACATTAGTTACGGTCCTACTTTTGTCATGGCTGAGTTAAATAGAAAGGCGGGAAGAGAAATACAAGTACAGTTTATACCTATCGGATTTACAGTTAGTTAAACCTAGTAATTAGTAATTCTAATTGATAGACGTAAAATAGCTTTCATATTGTTTTCCTTTCATAGGTTGCTAAAAGTATTTAAATTTAGTACTATAAAGCTATAATAAAATCTGTACTGCCTAAGTCGTTGCCTTATCAGATCTTATCTGCATCATCTTGAGTGGATTTTTGATATCAGTTTAAATTTTATGCCATCACCATTCGTGTTTCCAATAGATCTATATTGTCTGTAAGCATTTATCATAGCTATTAAGCACTAAAGCACAATTGTCTAGGCCTCAATATCTATTTCCCTTCTTCATTTCATTTTTTATTTTAGGCATTTTCAGTTCTCTGGATACCTTCCCTTGGTTAGTTTTCGCGTAATTAAAGGCGTGCAAGGTAAAATATTGCAACGTGAACTGTTTAGCTATTATAGTATTTCGACTACGAGCATCTCTTCATTGTATTTTTATTTTCAAAGCGTAGGCGAGTCTTCATTCCTTAGTGTAGTGTTTTGTTTTCTACCATTTTTATGTCTGTAAAATTCTTCATTGTTGTCAACAGTTTAATCACGATTAGTAACTGGATTACAAGCCGCGCATAAGCCTGCTGCACCGGTAGCTTAAGCATTTATACCACCATAGTTAATCACGTCGCTTGTTGTTCTGTTCAAAAGCATTACCTTTTTCTTTTCTACTTACGAGTGGAACGATTCCTACTGCGAAAGTTCTGATTCTTTCTCTGATATACAGATGTTTCAGATTTAAGTTTGTGACTTCGCCGTTCATTCGTTGCATCTCGGTGAATTCTAAAATATATAGGGCATATAGTCACACTCGGATATTGACGGTATCCAGAGGTGTCTGATAGATTTACTGATCAAGTTTTTGATCTGTAATGAATTCCAGTTAACTCAATAGTCATTTGGCTGAGAGTAGAATAAGTTACGAGCTATCCACTAGAAGTAATCAGATAAACTAACCTGCAATATTTAGGGTTTTTCTTACAGCAGATCACTTTTATAGCGAGCACGGTGAGGAACAGCGTCATGCCGGCGCACACCGCGCCGCCCCAGTCGAGGATAGCGCGCACTATCCGCAGCTCCGACAGCACCCGGTGTTCTATGTGGACCTTCTGCTCCACCCAGAAGATAGGGAACAACATCTTTGGCACCTTCTCGTATAATCTGTAAGAGAATTAATTAAATCACAATTAACGTACAGTTTATCCCATGAAAATCATTTTCTTCTAATTTGTGACCTTTGTTAACGTTGTTGACACGTTAACCACCTGTCACTTTTGAAACTCCGCGTCATCATAAAGGTGTTGTATGTAATTCTTGTCGATTTTGACACCTGAGATATAATTTAGCTACTAATTACCATCAAGTGTATCTAGTACATAGTGCCCGTGCAAATTCTAATTATGAAGCCGTCAGTATCGTAATAGTAGAAGACTAGTTAGTTAGGAGCAGGGGACTATTCTCTGCAACTCCACATATGGTTCGTATTTTGTGTGTCGGTGGGACATGGATCACTCCAGCCGACCCAGCTTCTCGAAGAATCCCGGCAACCCCTAGATTTTGCCAACGTACGACTAATGAAGATACTATGATTAAACGAGTTTTCACTTACTCTATATTCGAAGTCGGCTCAATCCAGATATTGAGCTGGAATCTCGCCGAAACCTCCAAGGGCACACCCAATTTCTAGGTAAAAAAAATATATATTATATCATATGTTTCTACAAGAGCTTGTTTTATGAAATCTATGGTGAAATCGAAATCGCACGAAAGTGCGCGACGAAAACAACAAAAGAAAATAATTATATTAATAATTTGACTACGTTAGCCC
>DWTW01002252.1:0-11297 GCA_018246275.1 Papilio slateri
TAATTGGTCTATGCATACAATCTAGTTTAAGAGCGACAAATTACTTTCGAGAGTACAAATTTTGTTGAAAACAAATGAATTTTTATTTTATCAAAACCAAGAATTATTATTTATATTGTTTCTGGCTGTCACTAGAGTGAATTGTCCATTTAGAACAAGGGTCGGCAACAGACGGACAGCGGTCTATATCGGAATGTCGGAAATTGTACCGCTAATATTGTAAAATAAATATTTATTTGCATATTTTCATATGATTGAAAGCTTCTTTGTTTTTTTGGACCTTGATAAAAAAAAATCCAACAGTATCAAGACCTCACTTAAAACTGCTTGCCGACCTCTAATTTAGAACTTTAGTTTAAATAAGACGTCATAATATTGACTTTTTCCTTCAATAATTATTAGATGTAAAGTTGTCAATGATAAAACGATGCTTATAATGTTTGTACAGCGAGCACGAATTGTCAACGGTCATTACGAGCCGACCGATGAGGAGTGTCTGAATCCGTGGCGCGACGACTCCGAAGAAGAGGAATTAGCGCGTGCAGTGCAGAACGCTTCCATCAATGAAGGCGACGACAAGACCAAGGAGGGCAATGAGACTAAACCAGCTGAGTGAGTGTTGATACAATTTAGAGGGCTAAAAACTGATTTGTTGTGGTACTCATTAAAGAAGCACTCAAAGACCCTACAGTTATGGACTGTTTAGACTGGACAAAGGATAATTTGTCTTCAGCTTTATAACATGGCGAGACTGGAGATATCTTGGGGTGCTTATTGCATGTAGTGGGCATCAAGAGACCTAAAGACACTTGTACCAATTTGAATTTACATATCAAGTGTGTTGGTCAATCCCACAGTTAAATTAAATGATCGGTTTTGTGTAGCTATTTGTATGTGCAAAAATAAGTTAAAACCAATAGTCGTAACGGTTTTGTACTGGAAAAGACGGACAGGGGATTTATGGTGACAATCCTTGGTCAGGCCTTCATCCAGAGGTTGAAGTCTTTTCACTGTTGATGATTTAAAACAGACCCATAAAACTCTAAAGCAAATCCCCTTCCCATCTCTTCGTTCCTTTTCTATCTTTGCTCTCGGCTGCCGCTGGTTATTGTCTATAGGGTATAGGGTAGCTTTAATCACCAATTTTAAAAATGTACTAGAAATGTATGAAACATATGTAAAATTTCAATGTGTAGTATTCAAGGAAATATAAAAAATCATTATCTTGTAAACCACTTGCTTGTTTACCTGCAATAAAAAAACACATCCCAATTAAAAGTATTGGAATGAAATTCCTAAATGATGACTCTAAACACACCAAATCACTGAGAATCATGATTGATTTCTTTTAACATGCATCACCAACTGAGGCATTCTTTTAGTAATATTGCACAATCTTATTAAAAAAAAAAAACATTATTGAGCTTTAACACATTGTTACAGACCAGCAATGGACCCCAATGTCAAGGGTATTCCAGATTTCTGGTACACCATATTTAGAAATGTGGCCATGCTGAATGAAATGATGCAAGAACATGACGAACCAATCATCAAATGCTTGCAAGATATCAAAGGTTTGTAGAAAATTAATTATCATCAAATTATATTTAAATGTAAACTATTAAAATTGACACCAATATTTTGTCCTTCCATCTATTTAGACATTAATAAAATATTTCATACTCGTCTGGACAGACTTAGTAATAGGTATTCACTCTTCAATAAACTTGTTAATTCAGTCCTTAGTATAAAAGATATACCCTCTGCTATTGCTATATGCAAAAGGATCATTTTTGGTTTTCGCAGTAGACCTTTTAGGTAAATTATTGAACTACATTTCTTTTTTTTTAATGCACAATTAATCATGAACAGTGCAAATGCATGAGGATCCGTTTGGCTTCACCCTGGAGTTCCACTTTGCTCCTAATGACTACTTCTCCAACACAATCCTCACCAAGGAGTACTCCATGAAGTGCAAACCCGATGACGACAACCCCTTGGAGTTTGAAGGCCCCGAGATTTACTCCTGCAAGGTAAGTTTTGTGGATTTTATATAATTTTTTTTAACAAGCACCCACATGTTCTGTCTAAAAAGAGCAATTATTATTTTTATATTTTACTGAGTTTAAAGGTCTTTTCATAAGGGAGTGCCATCCACCATATACCATACCAGATCAGATGTGAAAGCAAATATTTGTACTTTCTAAATAAATGTTACACTAATCTGCATTAAAGCTAACTAGGACCCATAGCAACACAGCTTTTTTTTAAGGAAGGGAATGTGGCATCATACGAGCAAGCGCTGTTCACCTGGTATTCAGTTACCATTATCTATAGGCATCCACAACAATCAAATGAGTTGCAGATGCATTGTATACATTTAATGGACAGAGGGGATAGACAGGAAAAAGGATATTCCCTTTTTCTATCCATCCACTCGCCTGTCCAACCCATTCCCCTTTCTATTTAATTCCTTAGAAGGAATGGATAGGAAGGGACTTATACTTAGATATAATTTTATATATATTTATATTAAAATACCCTGTTAATAATATAAAGTTGTTTATAGAAGTTCTTTAAATATTTAAGTTATAGAGATTTAAATAATTACAAATATTTTATTATCAACACACTTACATATTTAACTTGTATTCAGCAATTGTTTGTTTAAATCTAATTAAATAACAATGATTGAGATGATTCAATTTGTTATGTGAAAATTTTTGAAGCCACCAACACAAAGGCCATTATTTACATTGCTCCATTAATTACACTTCACACTAACTTTAATTAAATGTCTTTTGAGCTGAATCTAATTATTTTGGGCTACTTTATCGCCACTTCACGACTTACGCGTATATTTTGCGACAAATGGATAAGGTAAGCCATATCTTATTGGCATGAAATGCTCATTTAAAACTATTTTCAGGGCTGCGAGATCAACTGGAAGAAGGGCAAGAATGTGACAGTGAAGACAATAAAGAAGAAGCAGAAGCACAAGTCGCGGGGCTCGGTGCGCATCGTTACCAAGTCGGTGCAGGCGGACTCCTTCTTCAACTTCTTCTCTCCCCCCGCTGTCCCCGAGGATCCTGACTCCGATATCCAGGTGATTTACTATGCATCCAGTACTAATAAGGACTATGTTACCTTGTTATTTGCAAGCAAGCGCCGATGGCTCTTGTTGTCTTGATCGTACGGACTGCGAAACACGCACAACATGGTTGTGATTTCGAATCCGCCATTCGACTAGTGTCGTGAGCCATGTCCTAGAATAAGTTTAACCTTACTTGGAACGATTAAAAGAAATATTAGTTAATTATTTTCAATAATCTAATAATATTTCATATTTTAAAAAATATGTAAACAATGTAATCATCCGAACCAAGCTGGCAAGCGGCTGGGTGAACTAAAATGTTTGAAAATGTCAATGTAGTAAAATAACGCAATGAGGATATCAATCAGTATGAAAGGCCATTAACTGATCAAGTAAGGGAAGTTGATAGTGTTTGATGCTTTGGTTACTATTTATTTTTTATAAGGTAGAATATTTTGCATACTTTAGTTACTAAATTCACCGAGACACGAAGTCTTGTGGCGTGTGTAGAATGTATTGTGAGTAGTCAGAATATGTTGTATTCGTTTCAGGCTGTGGTGAAGGTTTTGCTTGCATTTAAGTTCATTTGTGGCAAAGTTCGGCAATGGCTATCACCAATATCACATGATCGACGTTTTCTATTTTCTCATTTTACGACAGTTCCGTCCTGTAATAAAAAAATATACTATTTTTTTTAGTGCCTTGGTTGTTTTGTCATAAAAAAATTGTTACTTTTCTATTCAATCTAAGGTCAGCAGATTTGGATGCAAAATGAACATTATGCATTTATTTGTCTTGTGCGTAGATATTATGTAAGAACGGTTTAACAATGATGTAATAATGTTTCTACTTGAGCTTTATGAGTACATGGTTGCCCTACAGAATCTGCTAACTGCGGACTTTGAGATCGGTCACTACATCCGCGAGCGCGTCGTGTCGCGCGCCGTGCTCATCTACACCGGCGAGGGGCTCGACGACGATGACGACGACGACTACGAGGAGGAGGTAGGAGTCGTGTACACACACACACACACGCACGCACTTACATTGACTGAGCTTGTAATCTCTCCAGCGTTCACATTAAGTCACATATTATAGCGGTATTTCCATACCAATATGCATGAGGTCTAATAAAGGGTCCTGTGTGTCCTTAGAAAATCGGAGGCTCTTCGTGTCGCACTCGAGGAGTGCCTCTGAGGGCGTTTTAGAGTTTTAATCTCACTCAACCCTGTCTTTCATTCAGAAGTACAGTATTTTTAAAGATTGATTTTTCCCGATTCTGGGGTGAAATCTGCAAGAAAAATGCATCCTTAAAGCTCGCGTTCCATCAGCAGTTGCTCTGGCGTGTGGGTGTCCCTGGGCAGCGGTGGACCCTAGGCGACCCACAGCTCGTTTGTCGCCAGTCATAACACATGTTTTGTGTGCCACACGCCACATCAGTTACATGTAGTTTTTAAATGATTTTTCTTCATAAAACAGCCTAGTTTAAACTTACAGTTAAAAGTCTTGCTTGACAAGTTCTGTTATGATATAAAAACAATCCAATCCTGTCTAATAGCAAGATGTAATAAAGTAACCAATAAAGTTTGTTGTAGTTTTAAAACTACTTCAAATAAAAAGAGAAAAAAATAAATATTTCTTTATTTCATATATAAAAATCAAAACAAACCTTTCTATAATAGACAAATACATAGTTTCAATTATAAAGTCAGTCAATGCTGCTACATCCATCATACAGCAGGGGTGTCCACGCTGTGGGCCGCGGGCTTGTTGTTCACAAATTTCTCTACTACCATATCACATTGTGACTTTCGTTTGGAGACCCCTGATCTACATGAAAACTGGTTTTTATTTAATTGTTTTTAACATTAAAAAGTACATTGTGTACGTAAGTTAATACCGCGCATGTATTGCTTAAAGTTAGTGAATTCTACAGCCATCTCGTACTTGAATCCGTCAGCTTTTAATTTGCATGGTAGATATTTGCAGCTTTAATTTAATGTCCCATCCGATCAGACGATGATAGCAAAAGTTTTAAATGTTGGCTAATATATAGTCGTATTAATTCCAAAAGAAGAGCAGTATGCGTATACTTTTTTGTAATAAATACCACGAAATAGTTTTGATTAGTTATTGATAGCAAGACGAGATGATATCCCTTTAGGATAGGCATTTTACATTGGTTAGATCAGTAATAATTAATTTGGATGGAATTACTCACTGAGCAATGACGCGATTATTTTATAATGCTACCTGTCTAGGATTTGTTCGTCGATAGACAAATAAGAAACTGAATTCTTATATCTATGCTACATACATTGAAATTTAACTAATTTTACGGATTTTATCGCGTTTATTTACTGTTGTGTGATGTCACGATATCAAAATGGCTGGTGAAGCTTTTGCTCCGATCTCTGCAGAGTGAGCTCACAGTATCTTGAGATAGAAAGCAATAAATAAACGAAACGATACAGCCGTAAAATTATTTTTTTATAATATAATTGCTCAAGTAGCTAAATAGACAAATAAATACAGCCGAGGTTACTCGCTAATAGACGAGCTTTCTGTTGGTGAAAGAATTTTTAGAATCGTTTCAGTGGGTTTCGAGTTAATCTGGAACAGATCAAATCTTTTGTCTTTATAATAGTTATATAAACTGCAGATGAGGTTACTTTTAATTCAATTGAGTTTGCTTTGGATTTTGGATTCATCACACGTCACATCGAGGAAAACCTTTGAAAGGAAAGGATTAACAAAAGCATTGTAAAACAAATGAGGAATCAACATGAAAATAATGTCGGAGTCTAATGAATGACACGAAAGTACCGGCTAATAACGACGCAAGAGCTCCTCTGTAAAATGCCTATCCTTTGGTGAGATTAAAATGTTCGAAACGACAAGGATTTCATTAAAACGCGCGCTCTTTTGTTCGATTATTTTATAAGACAGAATGCATATAGAATGTATTGTTCTTCTTTAACTCAGACAGAGCAATAATATGGTAGCTTTTGTGGATAACATCAGGTCTGGTTGGATCCCCATTGGCTGCACCAACAAAAGCGGTATATTTGGTTTCAGGAGGATTCTTATTCTGATGAAGACTCTGGCACGGAGGAGGTTTCTGACGCCGAGGATTGATGCCAACTAGTTCCCGTAGCAATATCTTCACGCCTATTGGCCGTCCCTAACTTAGGTCAAATAACTTTTGTCAAATAACTTAGGTCAAACTTACTGCCCCTGTCATTTGACCTAAGTTCCGAGGACTACAATTTTATATGCACACAAAATTATTGTGCTTTTTTAACCGCTAAAGTCATATCTAAGTTCATATCCTGAATATTTTTGCGATGGTACCAAAAACAAATCCTATATTTTTGGGCGTTAAGTGATAACGAAATACTCTCGGAATACGAATTGGGGACTGCAAGTTCCTTTCTTTCGGAGCAGTCGGATCCCTTATCTTTCCTAGCTCGTTTAAACACGTCGTCAAATTCAATAAATTGATAGTATTTGTGCGCTAGATAGGTTAGGAATTTCTCGCATTTATATATAAAATATATAACTTCTATGCATGATTTATCACTCGAATAGATAAATATGTTTTAGATAGTAAGATTCTCGGAGGGCCGATTGAAGCGAGAACAAATGGTGCCTTATATTTAATGCATGTTAATTGTTAGACATTGAACGCTGTACTGCATTTGTAGATTAGTTTATACAATTCTCGTTTCTATTTATTATACATAAATAATTGTAATAGCGTGTATTTTGTTTACGAGTTTTACATACGTTGTTTGTGTGTTTGAAATTTCATGTGATATTAATGTTCTCTAAGGCTATTTAATGTTTCCTACTTTCATTGTAAAGATGTCATTCCAACGGTTGCGAGACGCGGTCGATGTTCACACGAATATGTTCGAATCTCTCTCTCTTGTTAGTGCCAAAATGCATTTTCTAAATTTTATCGATCTATAACTGAAAACTGTGATCTTTGAATCATAATTATATAAAATATACGAAAGACTTCGGGCGACTGGACTAGGAGGATGTATATTTTTTAAAAATAACATATGAGACCGTTTTCATTTTGTAAAATTCTTAACCAAAAAAACTAAACTTGTTGTAGTTTCGCATCTGTTATTTGAAACTTGATCGTTTTTCTGTTTTTACATTTGCTATTTTCTAAAAGAATCTGCAAGCTGACGTAAGTCGAAACATGTAATTCCAGAAGAAACTTCTAAAGACGGAAGACTAAAACAATTCTAAAGTAGGCAAAAGATACATTTTAATAACTTTTTTTGTGAAACTAGTTCCAAGTGTTTTTCTTTTAAATGTATTGTATATTTTTGTTTAATGTTTCCTTCTATTGAAGTCGGCATAATCGCCAGAGCAAGAGCAGCTGCTGCGGTAGTGTTAACTTACGTGGTTATGGCTTATGTTGTGGCATGTCCCGGTGACGACATTAAAAAAAATTGTATGCTTTTTATCCAAGTGTGTTTTATTTTTTCTCTCGATTTCCTTGTTTGCATGCAATTAGTTAATTGTGCGAGGTTGGTTACCGAGAAACGCAGATGGTTGCAGAATTCACGTATAATAGAATTTCGGGAAGTTAAACGACAAATATACAAGAGATTGGCGGGGGCGTTTTGTGTGAATTTAATTGTGAATTTGAACAGGAGGAGGAAGAGTGCTCGTCGGAAGAGAGCGACGAGGAGGAGCCCGCGCCCAGGCGGAGGGCCAAGAAGGGCGGAAAGGGGGGGCTCCAGCAGGAAGCGCCCGCCGAGTGCAAGCAACAGTAGCGCCAGAGTCGCCAACAATCCTAAGCTTATCTGTGTCTCTAAGGTCCAAATCGCACCGGCAACATTAACCTTCCAAGTTGACTGTACGCGACTGTACCACAGTCGTACAGACGTCATTCACAATACAAAACAAGATCACTTAGTTTTCTGTTTGCCGGCTATATTATAGTGCCGGTCGTCCAAACAGCAAATATATTTTTCTAACTTTGAAAATTTGAATTTGAAAGTAACCCGTTTAAAACAACTCTGTCACACATTCCTAAAATATCTAGGTTGTTAACTATAGAAAAACTTCAGCCTTCAAGTTTATTTTGTTCTATAAATGTCAAATTTTTTGCTATATGAAGGTGCTATTCCGTGTCTAAACGGTCAGGCGATTTTTTTAACTAGTTTTTGTTATATTCTGCCGTGTTGGGGGACTTTAACTGTCTGAAAGACTGTATGATTAATTACGAAGTGAAATATCCATTCACAATTTTAAATTTAACGTCGCCACGTATAAATATTTAGTGAGAAAGGTGATGCCTTGTAATATCGAAGAGTACTGAGATTCTTGCGGTTACTATTCTTACCGCATCGCGTACACAGCCCGATGGGTATTTGTACACACTTTTTAAAAAATAAAACTTACACATTAAAATTATTTTAGTTGTTTTTTTTTTTAGTATAAATTGACCTACCCACAAATACCCGATAACTGACGTACTAAAGAAAGGCGGCGTTAACAGTACTCGTAACCTGCGACCGTTTGTATAATTGTCTGTGCGAGTGTTGTATCAGGTCTGTGCCAAAATGTATGAAACCGATTTGCCTCTGACGCCACAAAACAAAACTGTGTTTTTACCTTTGTACTATTCTAAATAAGCTCTCAAGCCTAACCTTATTCTGTGAGGTACCTAACGATGTTCTTCAGTTCCGCTATAATGATCACTTTAATAGGTACGTATATTTTAATTATTTATAGAATTCTATTAATATATTTCTGATAAAAATAACCGTTTGAATGTGTCTTTACAGCTAGCCAAAATTATCTGAAGGCGTTTCTGGTCGCATAATACGAAAAATTAGTTCAAAATACATCGGGAAAGACTTGTGAACACAGCAGGTTAGTGTTGTGTGTAGTCCAACACAGTGTAATCTCAGAAGCCTAGACCTCTAGACCAGGTAGGTCTAGACCTCTAGACCTAGGGTTACCTGGGTTCAATTCTAAGAATCTAGACACTACTTGTTTTTGAAGAAAAAAATGTCAAGCTTCGAGTTCCTTTGACTCGTCTCGGCGAGGAGACGCCGTGCCTTCAGATACAATGGATTCATTTTCAATCCATAAACATTTTGGGCCTATTTAGCTATGTTAGCAGATGGAGTTTGTTTTCACTCAGTTACATTACAAGGGAAATGCAGAATATTCATGTGGGATAGTGAAAAAGACTGAATCAGACAGAAAAAACGAGTCGATGGGTTGCTATAATTTTTTTAAATGGATTTATGTTTGAATATGATGACTAAACACACCAAATCACTGAGAATCATGATTGATTTCTTTTAACATGCATCACCAACTGAGGCATTTTTAATTTGTAGAATATTGTGATATGTGATCACGCTCGATAATAAACTTTAGGTTTTCATTTACAGAGCTGAAATGAATCGTCTCGTTGAGGATTTACTGCCCAAGTTGTCGATTTTCAGCATGAGGAGATTTGGCCAATTGGCTTTTAAGGTGAGTTATTTTCTAGTTTAATTCAAATAACCAGCTAATTAAAATGTTTATTAGTTTTATTTTAATTTACGTATATTTAATGTAAGATTATCAAGTATCAAAATTATTTTCCATACAAATTTGTCTTGTATAATTCTTTCAATCGTGGGAATATTAAAACTCTAGTTTAACCGGCGCTGAGTTTTATTTAGATAGTCACCTAAAAGTGACCTTTGACCTAAACTTTTGATCCTAGGGCATTCGAGGTATACCTACAGTTTACTACCTTAACAGAAATTACCTATAGCGTACAATTTGCAAGTGAAAACGTAAATTTGATTTGCAAAATCCTGAATTTAATTTGTAAAAGTCCTTACTTGGAGTTAAAAACCTATATCGCCATCTGTGAATAACATTAAGTACCAATATAAGCTTATATGATGACTAAACACACCAAATCACTGAGAATCATGATTGATTTCTTTTAACATGCATCACCAACTGAGGCGTTAGCACTGATCATTATCTACTGTGTGAAAATTTGTAGATTTTTTTTAATTTAGACCCTTGTTCATAGATCTATCTGCAATGGTCTCCAGTGGAAACAAGACTCGACCAGTGTTTACTTTGGAAGTAAAAAAATTGCAGCAGCAGCGAAGTAGGAAATATGTTAAGCGAACACTTCACACATTTTGGTTTTTACCAACGAGACTTAATCTATATAACTGTAAAGGTTTTGGAATTGTCGTTTGAACAAATTGTAGTTTTATAATAAAGAACTAATTACTTACACTGTGTTTTATTACGATTAGGGTAAAGGGATATTATAGAAACGTCTTGCGGAACTTATAAGGTTCACGCATACAATCTTCTAATACTCGCTTTATAACATCTGAAAACGCGCAGAGGTCAGCGCGCACAAAAGACGTGTCGTGTGCGATGTCCCTAACACCTGATGTTAACATCATTTGCAACAATCTGGATTGTTAGATATTGTCAACTTTTGTGTGGGACAGCGAGAGCAATAGAGGGAGGAACAAGTAAAACCAATACGTCCAATTGACTGGCCAGTCATAGAGGCACCTATGACACTCCGGGGAAGAATATGAATCTAATGACACCTCGCTCTTCAAAATCGGTCAAGCTGTTAAAGCTTACAGGTCGCAATGAAACAGACTCAAACATACCTACAAAAAAACATTACTTTCCTGCCGACCGGCAGGAAAGTAATGTTTTTATATATATATTCTGTGCAAATCCTACTGGCTCTTATCATTTTTAAAGAGTAAAATAATCCCATACACTGTTACGCTATATAGCTAGGAGATCCAACATGACATTGCAATATTTTTAAGAAGAATAGAAAAAAAAATGGTGCGGGTACTTTGTACGCGCGTTAGAAGTTGACGCTTCTTTGACGGAGCTAAGAAAAAAAATCGAGGTAGCAAAAATGATGGAAGAAAAATATTCTAAACAAAATGATGAGTGTTTATTAAAAAAAATATTAACCTATTAAAAATAATACATAGAATTAACCTCAAATATTTGAAAACACAGATTTTATCACTGGCTTTTCTATCGATTAGTAATAACGAGTTTTGTTGAATACTCTGGATCTAGTTAGTATACGAGTTAACTTAGTGAAATAAAAATACACCTAATTACATTTGATGGCCAACTTCATACTGTCAGATTGGCCCGTAAC
>DWTW01002253.1:0-11294 GCA_018246275.1 Papilio slateri
GCTGAAGACTGGCCGTCGTCTAGTCCCGATCTTAATCCGCTGGATTATGATTTATGGTCAGTTTTAGAGAGTACGGCTTGCTCTAAGCGCCATGATAATTTGGAGTGCCAATTCAAAACAATCCATACGATTGGCAGTGAAGAATTTTCCCATGGAAATCGTGCTTGCTTCTATTGATAACTGGCCTCAACGTTTAAAGGACTGTATTGCAGGCAATGGAGATCTATGTATGTTTTATATCTATGTATTAAACTAACACACTGTACAAGTAATAAATGTTATTTGTAATAGAAAAATTTTATTTTTCCTTTGTTTCAGTATTTATGGCAAGACTAGGTATTTTACTAGTTACTCTTTATTTCTTCCTCCGTTTAACGTACTAAAGTATACGTCTCTCTAATTCAGTCACAATGACCACTTTAAAGCAATACTTTTCCATTATAACTATTTTTAATGTTATTATCTAGTCTAGTCTCCCATACTTCTCAAAGAATGCATATCACGAATGAATTCTTAAAGCTATTAAAATGTATGATCACAATAAATTTTAGTCAGCCTGTTGTAAAAGTAAGATTCCATAGTGCCACATTTATTGTCCTGATGTATTGCTTATTTGAAACTGGTAATAGAGTGGAATAATGTTTGAGACTGTTTACCGATACATTTTAATTTCCTGATACTTGTCTAAGGAAAGGATGGTGAACGGCGTTTCAACGCTTAGAGTAACAAGTTAACTTTAATATGACTACTTTTTAACACTTTTTACAATACTTTAATAAGGTTATAATATTAGCATGTAATTTTTTAAATTAGCGTGATTTCATTACAGAAATTTAACGTGTTGGTTGATATGTCAGATGACTTATATATATATATGTATATGATTTTATGTCTGACTTTTTATTTATACATAAGATTAAAGACATACATAACATTAAAAAATCAATGTTATAATTGGTTGCCGTAATTTAAATTACTCTTTTTTTGAGGAAAATGCAGTCTTTTTTTCCAATTTACTTTCGAGAACCGTTAATAATAATGAAAGAAGAACGAAAAAATTATGCAACAAAGAATTACGTAACAAAAATAAGCTAGCAGGCGTGCGTCTGTCGTCAATGTTGTGTTTGCGTGGGCTTATTATTACTATCTATTCATGTATATATCGTACACTTTAAATGAATGTACATATTATATACATAATTGGTTTAAAATATACAATAATTGATTTTGTGTAATAACTACATCAACTATTTGAAATTAAATAAATAAACCAACTATTGAAACTCACATAACGACTTTCTCCAGTGGTTTATTACAATATCACATTCGAGACATTCAATCAATAAAGAAGACAAAGACAAAGAATATGACACATTCTACAATCAAGTTTTGTTGTCAGTACTACACAAATATTACAGTTATTATTCTTAATAAAAACTAAATACAACTAAATAGTGAAGGTTTACAACAAAAGTGACTGACGTAGTGGGTGTAAACAACATCAAAAGCCGCTACGTAGTTTCAAACTTGGACTCGCATACATAATCAGACCTGAATGGTTGATATTATTTAAAAAAAAACATAACGCAGAAGCATACTATGGAAAAAGTGGTGAAGAAAACAATATGAGAACGTCGCATGAAGCAATGACGTCATCGAGTTGGTCCCGTGACCTTTGATTTGTTTGTTCTTTAATAGCACACAGAAACGATGTACTATCGTATATTTTGTTATGCATTTAACAAGGTATAGGCTATATATATATTACACCTACTTGAGTACTAATATATTCCAATAAATTCGTACAGCAGAAGTTCCGAATACACATTTCTAGGGCACTTAACATCAAGGTTGACACATATTCGTCTTTATGGCTAGTTGTCTTCAACTTTTATGATCGCTGAAAAGAGCAAATTGCTAGCAATGAACGCTCTTTGCGTACAACACGAGCTAATTATAATTATATTTTTATGGGTACCATAATCTGAAAGAGATAAGTTAGTGTTGTGTTATGAAGCGAGACCAGCTTTGGAATCGTGCTACGATATCTTTGTCACAATGGTCTAATTGTTTGGTTTCATAATTGTTATTTTGGTATTCTTCTAAACACTTGAGTCATATATAGATTCATCGGACACTAATATGGACACCTTTAAAATAGTAGAATTCAGAACCCGGCTTTAATTTTTAGCTAAGACTAACTTTAAATAATTCTTTCACCATGAGAAGCTACATTATTCAGGAGTAACTTGGACCGTATTTTTATTACTAACGTACAATATTGAAGGCCATTCAGACGATACACAGTGCAGTGCACAACAGCAACTCTACAATATACTAAAATGTAAAGAGATAAAGTTTCAAAGTTAAAAATTAGATCTAATCAAATCTACCCAACTTTACTGGAAGAAATATCTATGACCCATCTAAACTTTTTTTATCTAAATTTTGGTTTACAGACTGAATGAGTAAGAATATATAACCGAAGTAAACATGTGTTCTAGAGAACAGTACAATAATTAATATAACTGCAAAATAAAACACTAACCAAAACCTCTTTTGGAAAACAAACGTAGACAAACCTGCAAGAGATGACTGTTTAGGCTAAAGCGTACCATCCTTCGATCGTATTGTTACATAACGTCAGGTGGAAAAGATTTGTTTGTTTGTTCCGGATTAACTCAAAAGATGCAAACTGACAAACAAACAAAAACAAAACTGCACCGAATTTAAAAATTCTTTCACCAATAGAAAACTCATCTATTAGCGAGTAGCCTAGGCTTTATTTTTTATTTGTCTATTTGTTTACCCGACTTCAGCTTGGACGAGGCTCATTATAGAAGCACTAGTTTATGCATAAAAAAACTTTAAGTAACTTTCAAGTTATGCATCAATTTTCAATTCAATACTTTAACAAAGTATGAATATTTTGTTCTAACATGTCTTAAACTTACAAAGCCGATTTCTGCATACATTGTTCGAAACTAGAAACTGCTGTCAAGCGGCGCCTAGTAAAATGGATTTTACAACTTATGGCGCAAAGTTCCAAGCAAAGGAATGGTTGCAAAGCAGAATTGAATAGCGACATCGATGATATTGAAATTGTTGTTTTTGTTTAAGAAACATTAACATAGTTTCGCGCTGTGGACCATGGAAATACTGCACAAAGATTTTTATAAATACACCACTAGATCAATCACTCACACCCGTAACCTGAGGACAAGCAGAGATTACCGATATCAATTTAACAAGGTCCTATAGCTCTCTCGTTTCTTCTGCATTCATACATATACTACACATACATGCTCGTCGGTCACAGTAGAAAGAATAATGTCAACGATCCTTTTGCTTTAGAGTAATCCATCCATTTGTCAATCTCTATATTATTTTACAACAGCTTTTATGAATAGGGTAAATTACGTAGCTGCCGAATTATAGCCACTTTTTAGTCATCTTTTATGACATCCCAAGGAAGGTGAATATGATGTTTTGTTATAAAAATAAACATAAATGGAATATAAATGAAAGCCCTTCCTTTTTCGTTTTTTAAGTGCAGTGGGCATGAACTTACATAGTGTAAATATTTGACCGGTTTATTGGCTTTTCGTATATACTAATAGTGTAAAGAGAAAAGATTTGATTGTTTGTTTGTTCCGGATAAACTCAAAAACTACGGGACATATTTTAGAAAATCTTTCACCAATAGAAAGCTCTTCCATCAGCGAGTGACATAGGCTATATGTTATTTTTCTGTCATCTTCCGGAGCGAAGCTGGGGCCGGTTTCTAGTATAATATAAAATTTATTAACTGGGAATAAAGCGTCATATAATCTTTGCTTTCATACAGGTACCTTAGTTAAAGTAATAATCGTGCTCTAGATGCAAGGAGATTACGATAGTTTCCGCTATAGGAAGCGATCAAAGGTTAAAGGGAATTTTAAACGCTTTTCTACGGTAAATCCAGCGACGAAGCATTTAAAAATTATGACAAAATTATATATGATCCCATGTCACGTTGACTTTAGTACATCCGTAAGTTGCATTCTTTAAGGGCATCGTGAGAATTATCCAAACTATCATAGCCAAAGCCCAGAGCTTTGCTGGACGGGCCACCTGCTCAGGATGGTAGAGGATCAGGATCCTAATGTTAAGAGAGCGTATTTCGGAACCTCGATTGGAAGCCGACCTCTCAGCCGGCCCATATCGCTGGAAAGACGCCAAGGAACTGGACCAACGTGAGCCCCAAGCTGTAGACTTGAGAGGAGATGGTGCGAGACAGGCGGCATTGGTGCTCTCTTGTGTTGGAGGCCAAGACATTTATATACTTGTTCGTTGAGTTTTCTCATTTTGGCGCCAATACATTGTACAATATTTTGTGATATTAAAATGGAGTGGGGTAATAAAGAGAACCGAATCGCTGTGATTGCATTACACAAAGAATATAAGGTAGGTATGGAGAATATAAGGGAAGGTATGGAGCCAAATGCAATTTTTAAAACTTTCCATACGCTTGGTATTAGAAAAATGTTTGTGTACCGGGCTATTGATAGGTACAATGAGACCTCTTCTGTTTGTGACAGAAAAAGATCTGGCCGTCCACGTAGTGTTCGTACGAAAACGGTGGTCAAAGCAGTAAGGGAAAAAATTCGAAGAAATTCTGTCCGAAAGCAAAAGATAGCTATCTCGGGAGATGAAGATAGCACCTATAACCTTGTGCGTATTTAAAAGATGACAGGACTTGCGACTATAAGAGACGTACTGGTCATTTCTTAACTGATAATTTTAAAAAGAATAGGGTGGTAAAATCGAAACAACTACTGAAGCGGTACGCAAAGGGAGGTCACAGAAAATTTTTGTTTACGAATGAGAACATTTTTACAATTGAGCAACATTTTAACAAACAAAATGACCGTATTTATGCTCAAAGCTCTAAGGAAGCTTCCCAATTAGTCGACAGAGTGCAACGTGGGCACTATCCGACTTCAGTGATGGTTTGGTGGGGCATTAGCTATGAAGGAGTGACTGAGCCATACTTTTGTGAAAAAGGTATCAAAACATCGGCACAAGTGTATCAAGATACCATGCTTGAGAAGGTAGTGAAGTCCCTTAACTTAATGTTCAATAACCAAGAATGGTCCTTCCAGCAAGACAAAACAGCAGACGCAGTCTTGGTTGGAAACGAACGTTTCGTACATCATCAGAGCTGAAGAGTGGCCGTTGTTTAGTCCCGATCTTAATCCGCTGGATTATGATTTATGGTATGTTATAGAGAGTATGGTTTGCTCTAAACGCTATGATAATTTAGAGTCCCTAAAGCAATCCGTACGATTGGCAGTGAAGAATTTCCCCATGGAAAGAGTTCGTGCTTCTATTGATAACTGGCCTCAACGTTTAAAGGACTGTACTGCAGCCAATGGAGACCACTTCGAATAAGCTTATTATATTTTAAATTGTTTTATATTTATGTATTAAACTAACACACTGTAAAAGTAATAAACATTATTTGCAATAGAAAAAAAAATATTTTTCTTTGTTTCAGTATTTATGGCAAGACTAGGTATTTAGGCATAGTTTCATTCTAAGCAATTTTTTATACGCAATTCTAAAAGTCTCTTGAGCTTGAGCAAAGTTAAATAGTTGTAGAAGGTCTATAATTACCACAACGTTTTTTTTTCTTTTTCTTTCGCGAGCAGAGTTCTTGCGATGCTACTGAAAGGAAATGTAGTCGACGTCCGAGCAGAGATTTCACCTCCGTTTTCTACAATTTATCTCAAGAAACTATTTTGCTACTTTGCTTTTCCGAAGGTCTTACGATGAATCGTTTTGACATACTTCAAGTCCTGAAACATATATTAAATATAATTATTTTTTTACGCCGGGTTCGGCTGGTAGATTAAAACCAAATCATTTTGGTGATTTTTTATATCATTGAGAGACAAACGAGAAAACGGCTCCCGAAGTTAAGGTACGAGAAAAGTTATGGATCCGTTGAGTGCCTTAGTTTGTAGCCAAACCGAGGAGAATATATAGAGAGAGAGAGTAGGGAGAAGTGAAGAGAATGAACGTAAGACATATGTTATTAAAATATCTTTAATATAAGACTTGAATGTAGTGACTTTTTGCACAACAGATATATTCAGCGGTGGAATATAAAAAGGCTAATATGACAATGATGTCTAGAAAATACCATAGAAATACATTATGTGATTAATTTTTTAATAAGGCCTTATACATGTACGAGACATAGACTAATTGATTTCATGGTTGTTAAATTTAATTTTAAGTAGTTTTAGTGTCGTGCAAATTATTTTATCTTCAGAACTGTTGTCCTCTTGTCTATTATTTATGTATAAGACGAAAGGTAATCATGTCAAAATACAAATGTATTTATGACTTACTAGATGTTCGCCGCATTCTTTTCTTATTTTCCTCGCAGGATTAATTTTTAAATGAATTCGTATTGATTCTATAACTGCTTAGCATTTCTATGTAAATAACAAAAAGTTGTTATCGGGTTATGGTAATGTACTACATGAGAGTAACAAACGGTCAAAAAGTTGTTATTGTCATGTCATACGTTTCCATGGCAACAAATTATATCCATCTCTCGGGAAGTTTTTTAGGGATAAATGTTTCTATGTCCTTTTTTTTACCTCTGACAATGTGTATGCCAAATTTGATGATGATCGCTTGAGTAGTTTACACGTGAAAGCGTGACAAACATAAAAACAAACAAACAAACTCACATTCGCATTTATAATATTAGTTAAGATAGAAGTAGTTCGGATAGATCGTGAAACAAACCACTGCATACTATTTTTAGATTAATCTAATTCCATCTAGGCACTAACTTTCAAGCCTGACAAATTTATAAAATACATACTAAAATGAATAGAAGGGTAAGTATAACTTAATTATTAAACTGATTTTAAATATGATCGTATGAGTATATTGGCTATGTTTATTCTCAAACGTGGCGTCGTGTATGTTCATAAACATAAAATTACAGTGGCTGAAAACTGGGTCAACTCTGCAGGTGAAACCATTAAGGTTTTGACTTCAAATTTTGCAAAGGTGTATTCAATATACGAGCCTTAATATCCTAAGCAAAATGTCTGCAAATACTCGACACATTTAATTTGATTTTTTATTTTATTTTAGCAAACATATATATTTCAGTGTTGATGCATAAATATAGGGTTCATCTGTATTTAGCGGTATTCCTCAACTTATATAATTACGACAAATTAAAAAAGAAAAAAACTTGGTTAAGAATGGTAACTTGAAGTCATGTAATTTTGTATACTAAAAATCAGTATAATAAATCGTTCTTATTTCATTAATACTGCGACAAACTTTTGTTTGAGTAATTGTAATATATTTCAAAAAACTTCAATCCCTTTTTTTCCCTTAAAATTTATTTTCTCCTTTGTGTTACCAACATATTTATGTTTTTTTTAATTAATCTACTAAAATGCAGATGTGATTGACATTTAAATAGGAGCAACTTCCTGAAAATTGAGTATAAATAACTAATTTTTCGTTCACAAGCTTTATGAAAGCGAAACGTGTCAGAGTTTATTGTGTCTAAAGTTTAATACTGTAGTTCTCTCACACGCCCCCGGGAGGATTGCGGCGCGCCGGAGCGCTGCCGACCCTATTTACTACGTTTATTATTATTATCACTGTCACTGTATTACAATATCAAGCATTACTTATCAGACAGGTATCCATTTCTTATTAATAGCGGTACTTCAATATAAAGGTCGTATCTTCAGTTACACCAATGTCACAGAAGTTTCTTGGGCCGCAAAATATTTAAAGCCGTCGAAGAAAGCATCAGAGTATACTTACGCCTAACTGAATACTTTCTTCGGACTCGACAGTACATTCGTAAGCCGTAAACGCGCGCAGTTCCACGATTTATATACAAATGCGTCCAGCGTACTGAAGCATATTTATTTTTCCCTAGCCTTAATGTGCCTTCTGAAATATTCATGCACTAAGCAGGCCATTCGTCTTCTTGATCTCTCTTTCAGTTATGTGTCATAATATTTAATCTAACATACTTTCAATATTCGAATATGTTTATTCAATACGACAGAGTAATCATTAATCGTTTCGAATGTACGGGATATTTTACTCCCTGATAATTACAAAATCAGTTGAAATTTACTACAGTCCCGATGACACAATTCAACAAAGGTGAAACAAAAGTAGTATTCCCCGAATTTGAAAAAAATATAAAGTTTACAAATACATATAAGAAGAATTCCCTTAACAATTTGTTAGAACAGTTTAAACGCACGATTGCAGCTGGTCAATTGGCAAAATTTTCTTTTAATATTCGTCCTACTGAAAGAATTCTCAACCCAATATTAAAACAATCTCAAGCTAATTAAGTGACTTCTATTATTATAAAAAATATACTAGAAATAATATCTATATCCCTTCGGTTTTTAAATACTGTATGAAATTTATGCAAATTATACTTTCTAAGACTTAACGTGCAAAGTGCCCATTGCACCCCGACGGAGAAATTTACATGAAAAATTCACGCCCGCGGCGACGCAATGTGACAATTTCAGACGAGGGTCCGAAATTCCTCGTTATTTTTGATATCCGTCGTTATCGGTTTTTTCGTTCAGTGTTATTTTGTTTCTACACGGTTTTTGACGTTTAAGATATCTCTTATTCAAATATAAAAGAAATGTTTTGAGCAAAAGTTTAATTTAAAAAACTCCTTTAACTTTGCGCTTTCAAAATATATATATTAGAATTATACTGGCTGTCCGGAAATTACGTTTAGTTTTTAATTATAAGTTGAGTCAGTTATTATTGCACCAAATTTTAATTAAATTTATAGCTCTTATAGCTTTATAGCTTACAGCAAACATTGCGAGACAAAGGAATCTCAGATTGCTAATAAGTCCGTGTATAGCGCACATGAATTTTAATTCCTAGTTATTCAAATTCTGCATCGAGCCAAAGTTTCATATAGTAGGCCTGTTTTGATTTCACTACTGTGAAATATGGTGCTTAAATTTCATGGACTCCTGACCGCAAAATTAAGTTTTTAGGCTTACGTATCCTGCATATGTTAATAATTATTCTGTATTTTTGTTACATCTACTAATTTTCATCTTCGGTTTTTAAATAATTAGAGAATTAACATTAATAAAACATATACTAACTATTCAAGATTATATAAGATTTTCTGTAAATTAGCCAAAATACAACAATAAGTGTTAAGTGAGCCTGAAAATTGTATTAGCTGTTAGCCAAATCGAAACACTACATACTATGCACGGAAATAATGTATGGCGGAGTTGTTGCTATTACGACAGTGTTTTATTTCAAGCGACGAAGTGCCAAACGCCTAATAGTTCAGGGTACGGACTGCGAAACATGCACAGCATGATCGTGAGTTTGAATCCCGCCATTTGACTATTGTCGTGAACCATGTTCGACCAAGTTTAAGCTTGGTTGGAAAGGTTAAAAGAAATAGACCCCAAATTAAGTGCGAAAAGAGCAGGGAGGAAAGGCAAACGACAGCGTATAGCCAAACTAGTGTATCTTGAATCTTCTTCTTCTTCTCCCTGTCCTTTTCCCACTTTATGTGGGGTCGGCACAGTACGACCGAAGTCCATACTGTAATAGGTTTTGCCTATAGTTTTTTACGGCCGGCCGCCTGCCTGACACCAACCTTCCTCGGGCATAATCATGAATATATTTAAAATTTAATACTCTATTTACAAAGCATATTTTATAACGTAAAATTCATTATTATCAACATAAATACTTTTATTTAAAGTAGAGATAAATTTATCTTTTACACTAAGTAATTTTAACGAACATTTTTAATGGTTATAACTATGAGAATATCTTTAGCGGCGCGTTGAAGAAACTGGTCAAACGTTTGAATGTACTTGAAAATGTATGCATGATGACCGCGATTGTATCGTAACAATCTGGTAGTTAGTATAATTCATAAAGCGTTCAAGAGATTACAAAACTATTCCTTGCCTTTAATTATTAATCTATAAAACTTCTAATTTAGCAGTACTTAATGCTACATTTATGCACTAGAGTGGATTGGCTCTATTTTCCTTCGACTTTATTTGGTACTAAGTGATAAACGAATAAACGTAATCCCAGTTGAAGAAATTAAATTGTCATATTTCTATTACGTCCCATATTAAATTATTGAGTCGTAGAATGAAATACATCTAATTAGTAATTCATGGTATTCTGCAGAGGAATACACTAATGGCTCTAGTACTCGGAATCAGATGGCGTTTGTACAATTTTGAAAGCTCTGTGAATTGAAAGTTCTTAAAAGAGCAAGTGCCGAGTTTCCCTTTCCCGTTTACTCTTCTCAGCAGATATCAGTATTCATTATTTTAAGAAGTATATAAAAGATCCATGAAGTTAAATTTTAAAGGGTCTAATATAAAAAAAAAAAAACTTTGAACTCCTCATAACTTATACCTACTCATAAATGAAAATAGATTCTTTTCTTCTTATTCTAGTTGATAACTAGAACTAGTATCAGGTTTACTTGATTGTAGTGAACTTAAAGGTGGAAAAACAACGAAAAAGATGACCAGCAGTCATCCTTTTCGTCGTTGATAAAACGTCAGTTGTGACAACTCACTTTTGTTAACTTCAAACATCGCAACGGAAGCATACATAACTATTTCCTAATTTATGATAACCTAATTTGAAATAAAACTTCAAAAATATTCCATTCGTGCAACAGATGTTATTTTTGCGGGCTCTAAATAAAAAAATTACTCATATAAAAAATTACTCAATAAAAAAAATCATCTTTCACATATTTTTGTAGATACTGATAGGGGTAATTCTTTAAAATTAAGGATGTACTGTCGTTATTTTAGTGTCTAAAGCCTTTTGGTTTACAGATTTTTGTTACACAATGAATAATGCGCTATATTTATCACTGCGAGAGAAAATGTCTGAGAAAAGATGGTGTTGTCATAACTCAACTGTAGTAGAAATTTAAACCATATTTTTTAATCTGCCATATAATCACATCTTATATATAGAAGTGTCGTGTCACGTTGTTTGTCCGGGATAAACTCCGAAACTCCTAAACTGATCATGATGAAATTTGGTCACTATCTATAATTTGGTCCAATTTAAAAGATAGGATAGCTTTAATCTCAAACTTTTTTTTAAAATAAATATTATAATTATACACAACACTTCAACATCTTTTGTCATCTAGGTTGTCGTCGTACGTCACGCGTCCTGGCTATAGATAATTATTA
>DWTW01002254.1:0-11293 GCA_018246275.1 Papilio slateri
TCTTTAACGTTGGTTAAAGTAAAATAGATTTGTTGCTATTGACGTCACACGTTAAACTGTGAATGATTCGTTTAGGTCACAATTTGCCGATAATTTATAATATGCCCAGTCTGATTATAAACTGACGAAGTTCAAAATCGGTCGGTGACATATACATATAATTACTTTTAATTGCTGCACCACTAGTGCAACAAAGAGGCTGGCAGCACATCCCAAACTTATTATTGCAGGTGCAGATGAATGGTAGCGCTGGTCACATATTGATGTTGCTAAAAAATAGACAATTTCAATGCCATGCAGCTTTGAAAATATCTATTAATTTCTTACTTTAAGATATCTTACATTGAAACCGATACCTGTTGGTAAATGAATGTTGAGAGAGAAATCAAGGCACAGCGGGGCCTGTCTGTAACAAATGCTAACAAGCCGTGGTCGACGACTCACGATACACACAGAATGGAGGAACTGAATTAAATGATTCCTGCGCGCTCTGAGTACGTGTCTCCGTGGTAAGTCAATGTATCTCATGTTATTAAACGCGAGCTTAATCCGGGGCAGTGAAGCTTTCCGTTTGTCATATAATTTCAATGGGCCATTGGGCCGCCTACGCGCCGGCCGTCGCGGCATAAAAACGTCAATTAGAGGCAACATAACTCTGATAAGCGTCCATTGATTTACCGCCGCATTCGGGCGATGTCTCCGCACAATAATTAGTGTAGTTTCGCTCTACTCCGCGGACGCAGCGCGACTCCGGCCGCCGGCAGTACCTACTAAAGTTATTATGCTGTAATAAAAGAGGCATATTCATATTGATATTGGACCGCGAACACACATTCAGCTTATGAGATAGTTGAAGTCGTTTCACTATAAACGTGGTAATAAATGACCGCTACATACTTTTAGTAAATAAGAATTCTTTATAATAAAAAAAGCAAGGAGTTGGAATTTGTGTGCTGCATAACTTTTTGAGCATCTCATAAATTAATCAGTTAATGTTATGTCACTTGTATTTTCGAGACGCGGTCGAAGAACACTGATTTTCGGGATATAAACGACTATGATACGATACGATATGTTGCAGCTCAATGTAACTATTGAAGATAAAATGCAAAATTTCTAGGTCTTCCTTTTATCTGTTAGATACTATATTATATGCAGAAACACAATACTGTTGATTAAACCTTTTGACCGTTTTTTTTTTAAAAACATGTGTTTTTTTTTTTTATTTTCACATTTCGCAGGCCCCCTTTCCCGTTCAAACAAGCGATTGCTTATAGATCTTGGAATGCAGTTCAATTTTTTTTTTAAATTAAAATGAAATCTCAAGTATTGTACTTCTTGAGTAAAACTTCCTATCTACAATATTAGAGGTACTTCGTCTGAATGTGGCATCGCCGTGGGACACCTGTATAGATATCCGCTGTGATGCCGCAATACATCAGGCACAAATTTCAGACAGTTAAAAATTACTGCAAACGTGACCCTTACATCTTCCAGCAAGGCGGGCACTATGAGGCAGGGCACGCTTGGCGACGTCGCATGCCTAAAGGTTATGGCTGGATAAATAATACTGATTCACAATCTCACAATGTTTGAAAGATAATATATAATTTTAAATACACAATTATTATTTTACACACAGTACTATTATTTCTGTTATGTTTTTAAATTAAGCTTGTTTTTGGTGATAGTTTACTACAATTGCAGAATACAGAAGCATATTTATCGCTGCAATGAACACGAGGACCTAGATTCGAGATCTAGAGCGCGTGCGTCAGACCCAAGTAGTAGACAGTCCTCCCGCTCGTACAGCTCGACTAATGTCCGCCGCCAGCCGTGTCGCGCCGATTTGGACTTAAATAATGTCGCCTTCGTAATTGACAGAGTACTGCTATTAGGGTATGTTCTAAGGCCACATAGGTTGTGCAAGCGGCACGTTACACTGAAGTGTACTTAGCGCAAGTGGGGTAGGAATGCGGGCACTAATTATCGCCTACTTCTCGTATACCTTAAAAGGACTGTGCGTATGGATTTACTCTATCGCGCCCGCGAGTGTGACCGGTGATACGGTTCTCTTTTTATAAATTTTCGCGACAGTTGGCTGAGCTTCTCGTAAAGGTACTTTTAATTGATTGAAATATACCGTAGCACCACCCTGCCTAAGGTAAAATAAGGTAAGATAACTTGCATGTGTCGAAGTGAACTGTTTACAAATTGAAAGTGATTGTGATATTAGTTAGTTGTTCGTCTTAGTATATTATTAGAACCCGTCATATTATTGCTTATTATTGTAGCGAATAACAGTTGCTGGATTTGTTGTACATCTGGTCCGTCAACATTATAGATGTCATTCGAAAGATTGTGCGAAATAAACGATGACGGGACAATATGCATTTGCCAGGTTGATCTATCTAGTCTAATAAGAACTAGGATCATCTAAAACATAGTAAATTAGAGATCTCCACGTGTTTTTCTCTAAGGGGCGTTCGAATTTGTTGTGCTATCGTTTCCCGAGACTCCTGCAGGGGTCAGTGTCGTCCGCGCGGCTCATTAGCACTCGCAATGTGTTCGTGGCCTGGTCAGTTGTCTGCAAGTATACATTCCACGGCGCCACCAGTGACACGGTGCCCACACGCGGCCGGTGCTTTGAGATTTAGTCACTGTTTTAACCATTTTACTATGGTATAATTATATTTTTAACTACAAACGGGCTCTGTAACCTCTCGGCAGGAGAACATTGAACAACACTAGATAATTGCGTTTAGTAATCTTATTTTTTTATAAAGAATAGACCACATCAATTTTACCATCAAATTTATATTAATTTTTTGTCCATTATTCAAACTTTTGGATTTGCCAATATTTACAAAAGACGTTACTTATCAATCAGTCCCGTGGGCATCATAGTGACTCTGGCTCTGAAGTTTTAATTCGATTCTCACGTCAATCGATAATTATGTAATGATAATGGTGACACGATTACTAACGGTGGGGTCGCGCCGGTCCGGTCGGGCCAGTTGCACGGCGATACAGTATCAATATGCATTGCTTCTCAACCACCACGCTACTGCGGCAGCATACCTGACAAGGCGCGAAAGAAGAGGCGGGGTCGCAGTGTTCGAGGGTGGATACTTTTTTTTTAATTGTTATAGATTGAAATAGCACAGTACTTGTCAGTCTATAGCGGTCTGCGTGCGTCAATATTTAATCACAATCAGCTGTAGATAAATAACTGCACTAACGATATGCATCCGAAAATTATTGTTTATTATACTAAATGTTTAAATAGCTTACAAGATTAGGGAATCAACACAATTGTTGAACATTTAAGTAATATAATTAAACAAAACATATTTTTACTATGTGACGCCTGACACAGATAGCAAATAGATTACGTCAAGCATTTTAAGAAACAAGAAATTAATACTTAATTCCTCGCTGTAACTCGCACCTCATCCAAAATACCACCTGCTTTTACTCAGTAAATTAGTAAAGCCAACGCGCAGTCGAGAGCTCGGCAAACAGCCGGCGCCGGTTACTCTGAGATTCAACATCGCGCCATCCCTCTCCGCCGTCGCGGGACGCCCGTGCCCGGGAGCGGGACGGACGCGTGAACAAACATGTCGTACGCAACCGATTCCCGGGAAACGCGATGACTGGCAAGTATCGTTTGCTCGCCGAAGGCATATTTAATGTTAACTAGGATAATTTTTTATTTTTTGGAATTTGACCCGAGACGATAAAGGTCTTAACGGTCTGACATACGGAATAAGTACGAGGATAGGTACAATATTATTAAAACCCTTATTAAATATCACCTTCATAAAAGTACAAATACTGTCAAGTTATACCTAAACAAAATCACTTTCAGCGATTAATGTCTCTTCGGACTTCGCAAATGCAGAAGCAAGTTGCAAGGCCGCGCTGCGAAATAAAAAACAACACTAACATTTAACAAATCCATAAATTAACCAAGAGCTGGCCTCTAATTTGCACCGTAGCTAATATTTCAAGCCCGGCTGCGCCCGTCCTGAGACTGCGAGCGCCTGCGCGCGGCGCGCGGCGCACCTGAAGCATTTCGCTGGCGGTCGGCCGTGGTCATCCCGTGTAATTATGTTCGCCTCTCGATTATCCATTAACCGCTTTGAGGCCTCGTACTTTCGTGGGCCGAGTCTCCAATTCCCTCGGCACGCTGCCTAGCACAGCCCAGCACGATCAGAACGATCTAGTGATGTTTTAGGTATACGAAACATCATAGTTCTTAAAAAATTTAGATGAATTAAATTTTTACCGTTTATCTATTTTTTTAAAGATATTACCGTTGCATGTACTTAGGTCGATATTAGTTTGGCAGTTAGGGTCAGAATACATTTAATATAAAACGGTTTAATTTAAAATTAGTTTAAAAGGTAATGTGAATAACGCTACTTTACCAATTAGAAAATATTTTAAAGGTTATTATTTCATAATTTAAATTGATCTGAGATTCCTTAATAAGGTAGTTATTTAAATAAGCATATTGAGAAACCTAAATTGTTTCGAGGTTATCGTCGTATCGTATCGATAGTCGTCAGAGACTGTATCGACATTTAATGCGATACACATCACTACGCGCCGTAAGTTATTGTGCAGAATTCATTACGACCGAGCACGCCAATTTATGTAATGTATAAAATATCATAATGGATTTAATTACTTTTTACTAACGCTAAAATTTTAATTCTTTATGAAAATGGCTCATTTTCATTTAGCAGCGTAGTGAAAAGACTTATATATTATATTTATTTTAGTTCCAAGCAAACTCTAGTCACAAAATTACCATCACCCAACGGTAGCTTAGAGTTGTTAAACTGTATTTTATAAAATCAACAGCGTCCGAAGCGATTTCAAATTCATTTATTCAACAAATTAGCGGAATGTGTCATGTTTACAGCGCATTGGGTATTCCATCGACGCCCCGCAAGGACTGTTGAGCCGTCGAATAACTAGCATTTCCAATTGAAGTACATCATATTATAACTCTCTCTCTCTCTCTCTCTCTGGCATCACAAACATATATATGTATGTCACAGGATAAGAAGTCCATTTGGTTAGTTAACAACATAAAGGTCGAGAAAAAAAAACATAAACACTTAAGCAACAAAAAATGTTGTTTTAGTTCATTTAAATTAAAACAATGTCTAACTTTTATTGTTCAATATGATGTTACCATGTTATCCATAATCATGTACCAGTAACCTAGGTTGCTGCATCAACAATAGCAGCAGGTGCCAGCGGGGCTCCAGGTGCCACTTCCATGGGGGCAAAAAGAAAAGAAAAACATGTCACAACTGGCAAACCACTTTCCGCTCAGAAGCTTCGTTGTTTTTGTCCGGTCACATTAGCAGTGTACGTAGTGTACGTACGCTGCGCACGCGACGACTCTTGCCTCTGAACACCCCATTACAATAACATGGCCGAGGCCGGGGGAACTTAATGTTTACTTTAATTTTCGATAACCCTTGTAAAGAGAAAGTCTCTGAGTGACATCCTGCTGCTGGGTAATAAATAACTTCGGGCGGGAGATTTATTTGTTCTCTGATCTAAGAATTGGAAACGTTCGGTTGTTCAATTCTTTTCTTGTTCTTCTTCTTCTTTTGCACGTGTATCAATTCAGGGATAAGTTAATGATCGCACTGTCATGTTTCAGATACCAAGTTGAGAACACACTTTGTGGTGAGCACACATTTAGGAGAGAGGTCGCTTTCGTCCGCTAAAACTAATTGTAACACCACTCTTAAGGGAAATCCACTTACATGTTGCATATCACATGTTAGGTTGGTCTGGATAGAAAAATATAGACAAAATATGGTAGATTAGTCTCAACTTAGGATATCTTTGCATTCGGAAGTCAGTGCGGATGTTCCCACGACACTGTGGGCGCCAGTTTGTGGGAGCGCTGAGAAGCCATAATGTTTGCAACATCTCGCCGTAAAGGTTTCGCAAAACTCGGATTGCGCTTGGCTAATGTAGTATAATTTTGTTATTTTGTACTACACCTTTAAATATAGCATATTTCATCAACCTTACTATGACACAATATTATAATTCGAAGGGCGAGAGTGCATCGCTAAGCAAAATACATTAAAAGAAAATTAATTAAAGCTAATGGTTTAACGCAGTAAGGTTTATTTTAACTTTAACTACTGTTTATTCTCTAAGCTATCGAGCTAAATCCATCAGATTGTATACATAATCAATCTGTATCGAACGATAGGCTTGCCACGCGAAAAGCACACTAAATAGCGTTTGATTTTACATTTACTGATATTGTTAAAGTGAGTAAAGTAAGAAAACACATATTTAATGTGCATGAAAACCTAAATGTTTCATCATTGCAAACGGCAGCCACATTTCTTTATAACGGACCAGTGAAAATATTGTACACATTGCACAAGTATAGTGCACCACCGCCGTGCTCGGGTTGTGCGGCGACACTAGAACAGAGTGGTTATCTTACCAATTTGAAGGACCCACATTACGCAAGAAATGTAAATAGAATTCGATATAACAAAAAAATTATTTGCTCCATGAGATTCATATTTTAATCATATAATAATTACACATTGGGTTCACATATGTATGTACTTTCAACTAGCTCTGCCAATTCTAATTATCTTTATCACTTTCGAAGTGTATTTTTGTTCAGATATTTGTTATGTTATGTATGTTGAACAGAAGCTGGATACAGTGCGATTGATGCAACAAGTTACTGATTATACGCTTCAGTGTATAATTTAGACCGGCATCTGAAACCGCAGCTCTGAGGAATTCCGAGTAACATCATTACGGAGCGAGCGGCGAGCGGCGAACAGAGTTCTTAGCGGGAACTCGAGCAGACAATGGGCCGCCAGCTGCATCGCAATTCCAACCAAATTGAGGAAATGACGAGCGATAGGCGGCGGCGAAAACAACACCATACTGGAGTTATGAGAGAATGGGAAATGCTATAAAATATAACCATAGATTTTAGTTCTTAGAAATGATGCAATTGAAAACTATACGATATTGAATTTATGCGGATGAACTAAAACTAATTTACAAACAACAACAACACTATTATTTGAATCTTCCGTATATCTTGAATTTACTTGAATATCTTGAACTTACCTTTTTACGTACATAGGAAAAAGAAATACTTGTTAATATACAGAAAAGGAAAAAAAACGTTAATAATTTAGTAGAAACGTTGATCGATTGGAAATAACACAAAGCAATAAGTTACATTTTACAAAAGATATCTTGTGATTGATTTTTTAATCAAATTTGTTGATAATTATTTTGACAGAAAAATATCTAAATACTCACTCGTTACATGAAGTCGTTGAAGTTTGTGACACTGTAACCAAGGTCCTGGTGGTGGTGGTCAGCTTGTCGCCCACACATTTCTTCCTCGAACACTCGTCCAACACTTTGTCCTCCTTCAAGGGCTGCAACACTTCCTTCACTTTATTAGGACCCGTTTTCACTGTCGACCGTTGAAACCTTAGGTTAGCACTTGTCTTCCCGTCCGTACAAATTTCCGTTTCCTCGGTAACTATAGCGCCTTTTTTTGTTTTACAAACCGTTTTACACGTCTTTCCGAATACATCTCCGTTTTTATGAATTTGTTCTTTGGAATCCAACAGTTCCGTTTTAGGTTCAAGAGGTAGCCCGTTCTGAAGCATAGTCTTTATTGTGTCTGTACTGAGATTTCCTTCTAGAATATCATTTAAATCGTCATAGCTTTGTCGAATCGGTTGCCGTCTTTGGTCTTTTTGCCACGCGGATTCGAAACCGTAAATAGGTTCCGATTCAACGCCGAACCACGCTTTCGTTTCTCTGTTAGCATTACTTTCGTCGGGCGCGGGGTCTATTTGTGAACTGTAATTATTTTCAAAGAAGTCGTCTGTGAGTTCGGTTATCTGTGCACCGGATCGCTTTGTGTCTATTTTATCAAAGTTGAGAAACTCTGGGTTTATCGGGTTTAGTTTTCTCTTTCCGTAGAGCTGTCTGTAATACTTTTCTTGGTCACCGTACATCCAACACACCTTCCACCACTGTTTACACATCAATATGTTTGCCGAATTGGAAGATTTCACTTGTCTCGTTGCCGTTGTTGACATTTTCACTTATTTCTTGCTGTTTGAACACGGGAAACTGACACAATATTACTTATAGGTTACGCTTGGAAGTAGTGGAGTATTGCCGTTTGGTGTATTGGACCGTGAAATCCATAAATTGATGAATTGCTTGAGTTACTTACATGTTAATAAGGCCCAAATATATCTGTAAAATTTAATGTTCTTAATAATAATAATAAACCATCAGAGAGGCGTATCACAGATTAATTCCTTCTATATTGTAAAAGGATCATAACTCGTAAGACACGATTATCTATCTCAGCTTTTGTTATACATAAGTCGCCACCCCGAGGTTATTATCCATAATTTCGCTACCGCTGCCGCTCCATCGTTAACTTTTACACTTTTTACTTGCTTTACCTCTGTTTTACTGTTCACTACAAGTTTTACAGGGAATTACGTATTAAAAAATCTAAGATGTTGTTAGACTTATTAAATTTAAATAAATTGAATTGAACGTCACTACATCATGAAATTGTTGAGAAACATAGAGCTTGAGTTAAAAATAGTTATGATGTAAAAGTTTACGGCACCCAATGAACTAATATGTACGAGTAATAGCAACAATTGTAATATCATAATGCCCTTAATAAAACGAAATATCTATATGATGATATCAATGTACGTGTCACTACAAATAGTCAATAGTTAACTTATTTATAGGTAAATTAAAGCTTCTTTATTAATTTCATGTTCAAAGTTTTCGCCCGTATGCTTGGTGCATGTGCACGACAGGGTGTCTATGATTATCTATAAAAAGTGCGCGGCAGTTTTGATAACATGATCAGCATGGTTCACCTCAATACCTGTTTACAATAACCATCAGGAATATACATATATATTAAAGATATTTGCTTTTTCTACACAAAACTTATTATTAACAATTCCAATTATTCTATATGATTGTGGCTCACAAGCATTGACGGCCGTGAAGAATTTATGTGAACCCTGCCATCAGTTACATCAGAGTTTATTTGGCCGTCCAACATAGTTGTAGCTCTCTACATTAAGCTTGTTTGCGCCCCATCATATAGGTCGATTTCTGTTATTTTTTTTTTATAAATATATATCAATAAATAGCTCAATAACATATAGCGGCATTAGAAAAGTTGTTAGGAGTTAACTGTCAATACGTGGTAAGTTGACCTTTCACGTTAATCTTACTGTAGTTTATGGTTATAGATTTGTTAGGGAAATGATTCGAATGAGTCGCTGCCATGGAATTGCTAACATAACGTGTAAAGTTGTAGATATACCGATAAGACATTTTATATTTCCTTTAAAATTATAGTATAATTTTATTAATTAAGCTATGTTTCGATGTAAATAGTATATGGTGGCTCTAGAAAACTGAGGGAATTACAACAGATTCCAATTTTAATATTTATATTTCTGCATACAAAAACCTGCAATCACGAAATTGATAAGCTAGTTAAGCCTCTTTAAAACACTAACCGTGAGTTCGCACAACAATATTCACATAAAACATGTTGTCATCTCATTTTTTATGGAGAAAGAGAGAGATAACATGTTTTATGTGATGTTTCAGTGTGAACTCGCGGTAAGAAACACCAGTGACCACTTCAAGTGTTAAAATGAATGTAAGAAACACAAATATAAAATGACCGGCAGCATTCCTCTGACACTATCTGTGAACATGTCTAATCCGTCAATTGCACATTGCCAATGTACAATTGTACATGTCGCATACAAAACCAAATAGCGAATAATATTAGCATACCGTTAATATATTTATAATGCGTATTATTGACCCACAATGCGTCTGCGAAGCGAACCGCTCTTCTCGTTTGCATAAACCTCGTCCTGCTCTAGCACGACTAGTTCCGAAGGATAGACAGAGATAAACATAAATCGGCTCGTTCGTCGTCGAGTCAGGACCTGTTGTTAGGTTAATATATGCGGCATGTTTGAGCGCGTCTGCTACCGGGAAAATTTTGGTTAAATTGCCTTTGGAGAGACACAGATTGGATTTTAATTTCCAGTAAAAGTTTATATAAGCTTTCAATTCTTTAAATTCTTACTACGATTTACAGATATAGTAATTCAATTTTTCGATCAATTAAATAAAAAATTATATTATACATATGACTAGGAAGACTACTAATATCAGAACTCCATCAAAAATAAATATCGCCTTGATCAAAAGAAGGACATTAAGAGATCTCTAAAATGTACAATCGCTACACTCTCTCCATACTCATCATCATGAGGCAACCTGTCCGAGTGTTCAATGGAAGGCATTAGTGAAGCGCGATTGTGTAACGCTAAACGATTCTCGGCTTTGAGTAAGGTTTATAAATGTTGGCACATTAATAATACTGTTGTATTGATCGTGGTTAAGTGCTGCGACAGTAACAGTCGCTTGGCTGTTAGAAATAATCGGGGATGTCTAGATAATGGGTTCAATAAAAAAGTTAAATCATTTCTTGGTGTGTAGGTGGTCATATTGATACATAAATTGGCTGTGTCAGTCAATTTCTTCAAATTCATGTGATTTAATCTTAAAGAAATTTTGGTGTTGTTGAGTTGGTTCTTTCGTTCGATCGTATCGTTATTTATTTAAATGTCACAGTAACCTAATACGAAACATGGTAGCGCAGTGTTGTAAGGATTGGAAAGTAAATCGTCTAACATTCATCTGATATACGATACTCTTTACTGCCGAAAACAATATTGTCGATCACTTTTCATTACCAACATTATGAGATACCTGTCGTAAACGATTGTGTATCATTTCAATAAAAGACGCATTAGATATTATAACGTAAGAACATTGTACCATATCATCCACAGTCCTTATTACATGTCAATTATCGATAGATGCCATCGTAAGATTAGCAGATTAGACGGGAGTTGTAATTGCAGATCACAATCTCCGCGCGGCGACTGCAGCGCGCTCCCGGTCCCATCGGAGCAGCGGACTGCTCGCAAGCGGCGTCGCGGGATGACGGGGGACTTTTATTCATAGTCCATTACTCAATATCTACAATTCGATAGAAGAGCGACGTGCTCATGTCACGTAGGAGACACGTCCGTTGCGGGCTGCCATTAAAAATCAATTATCGGAAAAAAATAAAAATATCGGGCGGCGGGTCGCCGCGGAGGGTGGC
>DWTW01002255.1:0-11291 GCA_018246275.1 Papilio slateri
ATATATATATATATATATATACCTTTCCAAATTTTATGTATAAGCTATAACTAGAATCAGGAAAGGTTTGTTTTAGTGGTTTCATTGAACATTTGGCTAAAATTATAAATGACATAAATTATCTTTACATTGTAGGTACGACAAATCATATTACATTGTCCATATCTTCCGCTTTGCGCCACATACATACGTTATTATCCGAATAAAACAAATAACAATTTCAGTCAATAGCATGATTTAGTGCCTATTAGCTTAATTTCTATCTATTTACATACAACCATTTAATTGGATATCACAAGACCGCGAAACAATTCCAACGCTTTTGTTTCTGGAATTCATAAATTGAAATGAATCCAAATTTAGAAGTTTTATTAATAGCGTCCAGTAATCAACCCTGGTTCATTTTGCGGTTAATAACATAATTGGTGTTACAATTTCTCACTATTGAAATTATTGCAATTCAGCGGAAATACATTAAATCAATTGTGTTTTATATTCGATAATCGGTTTAAATTATGTCAATCATTTGTCGCAAAATTATTGGATTCATGAGTCGATGAAAACGATGGGATAGATTCTTTAATTATGTTAGAAAATGGCAAACGAGGAAGAGTATGAAGGAAAGAGGAGAGCTTAGGTTAAGATAAAGGAAGTGAGAGAGAATAGGAAAGGGACAGATATATTTAGAGAACACAGGGCTCTTCGGAAATTTCATACCTTTTATTCCCTTGTTAATAATTAGAGACAATTAAGTCAGTCTCAAAATTATCTAAAATATCATATTCATGTAAATGTATGCGGCATGTTTAAGCGGCGTACATTTAGGACCTATATTTACTTACTCGTGTAACGATTTCACACTGTTAATTATTTATTATCTTTTGCGATAATCCTTTTAACGGTGGTAGAGCCAATGTAGTAACAGCTGTTACGTGAATGGGCTACGGTAAAATACCACCTCACAGAAGACAGACGGGAAGACGAAGTATGCTTCTGCGTTTCGTCGGACGAGTGCGGCGCCGGAGGCCTAGTTTCAGTCCTCTTCCCCTTCCCACTTTTTTATTATAAGGATAGAATGGGAAGTGGAAGAGAATTGGGAGGGGATATATAGGAAAAAGAACTATTATTTTTCCTGTCCATCCTCTCCTCTGTCCATTAAAGGGACGGTAACACATCTGCAATTTATTTCCTAGTTGCCTATGGGTGGCGGTCACTTAATATCAGGTGAACTGCTGCTTGGCACCTCCCACCCAAAAAAAAATTTCTTAGAGGCCGGCGACTAGTATCTTAATTCTTTGGTGCTGCGAATGGTCATGAACGTCATGTATATCAATCGTATTTATGGTCTCTCATGACAAAAGATGTTTCATCAGTAAAATCAGGTGGTATTATGGTCAAGCACTAATTAATCCATTATATGAAAGTTTACTGCGAAAAATTTTTTTGTTACTCAGTACGATACCTACCTTGATTGCCCATTGCAAGGAAAATGTACCAAGGTAGAATTAATCAAGCAACAAGTAGAATATTTCTTAAATTTAAAACATAAACAGTAATACGATACGATGTGTGTACTATGTTACTTAAAATAATAAGAATTAAAATTTACTTTGATGTTAATATTAGTCATACATATTATATAATATGTATTATATAATATACATAATAGCAATATGTACATAATAGTAACATATACATATTGCTATTTATAATATTTATACTATTCTTTGCTTTATACTTTACTCTTAGATCGCTACTATTTACCCCTTTGGAAATCATTTCCCTATGTATATTCTACAAGAGTTTACTTGATTGTCCGCGTTCCTTCGGCCTTGGAGTGATAAAACACTAAAAAGATAAAATATAGGAGAACGGACAGCGGTCTGACGCCCGATGTAACTAGACAAGGGAAAGATATGAAGCACCCTTGTATCAATTTGACTTACTTTTATTTTCATCTCATACACATTTCATTTCCTACACTACCACTTTAATAAATTAGTGTCATATCACTTCTTAAAAACATTTAACAGCGTTTTTTTCACTCAGTTTTTTGTGTAGTTGCACGTTATAACGCTGATAGAAAATTATTTAATTTATTTTAATACCTCCGATGGTAAATATTTTATTCCTTCGAATATAAAGACTCCAAATAGATTAGATAGGTACCAAGTATTAATTTTTTTTCAGGAATCCAATAAATGTTGTTACCTTAACGGTTAATATAGGTTGCATTTACGGTCACTTATTAAGTACCTACATGATTCCTAATAACTTTTCTATTAAAAGATATAAAAAACGTATCATTTATGTACCTACATTTTAAAACTGCAACCAGAATAGTACACACTAGCACAAAGAAAATAAACGTAAAATTCGTTTATTTTCTTTTTATAAGACGTCGGGAAGGAATTTGTATTAGAAAAAGAGATATAAATAAAAAAGTATCTTCAGACCTAAACGAAGCGCTATCTTCATCTATTATCATTATTTACATTAAAATTTGGTAATGAGCACCTTAAATATTATATTTAGAAGTCGGAAAACACAATTACATAATATTCAGAGCTGACCCGGGCCTTTATGATGCTCATTATTTCGTCGAACAAAAGCTTCATTGGGCCGCGTAATACAATATTAACGTCAGCAAAAGTAAGAAAAGCTGCGACGTTACTCTTAACGTCATTATCGTGGCATTTGTTTGATTGCTTTCAGATAAACGGGCGAGCGAGCCTAAAGCGCTATTGGTCTCGGATTTCTCCGGGGATTCTTATACAAATGCCAACGTTTCAGTGGCTCAACCTCACCATTGTGATCCGCAAATAAGGCTTTTTAAGTCAACATTCATATTAAATGCAATAATGGCCTGGAAGAATAATTATTCCCTTCGGATTGTGGATTGTACCCTAAAAGATTACGAAACGAAATGAATAACTTAACATCGAACATGGAAGTCTTTTATTTCATGTTTACATGTTAAATCTTTTCACAAGTTTACTTAATTTGGTTAATAAATTGTGAATTTATTGAATGACGTTTACTCTTCTGCTTTCTTCGACTTAATAAAATAAATTATAAACACCTTGACATTACCAGTACCTACGTATTACAAAATTACAATTTTGTGCATGGTTCTTCCCATTAAATTTACTTCAAAACAATTGCTTCATTCTGATATTTGGATATTATATTTCAATACATGCTTCTAAAGAGAATAACTGATTTGGCTGAAAATTTAATACGTTCGTTATCCAATTATTACGCTAATGTACAACACGACCTAATAGAGATTATTGAAATTAACCTAAAATGGTATCAAAAGGATTAATATATTAATATATAAATTACTATAGATAAATAGTGATAAGTTGTTCCTTTTTAAGCACTTGTTGACATATAATGTATAATATTTACTTTTTCAAGTAAATAAATGAATAAAAATAAGTGAACAAAAAACCCTGTTCCATTTTGATAGTCGCTTTACGTTTGTTAAATTACTGATCTAACAGGAGATATTACCACCTTGTCTTGAGGTGATGATGAATGCGGTGCTGCGTGTAATTTACTTCTGTTCAAGCCTTGGGCAGTATTTTTTTGAAATATTTAGACGTAGCACTGGCTTGTCATTGAACATCCCCAGTATGTTTCACTTAGCTTACCAATAAAAAAACATTATCGAAGGCCACAATTTTCTTAACATTTCAGTAGATAATATGTGTACACGTTTATGAGGTACCAGCCAAACCAAAAGCCGAAGAAAGATAGGCCTCAGGGAGCGTATCCTAAGTGCTAGGGTTTCGCCTACGTGCCATGATTACACTAAAAGTGAACGATAAGTTTGAAGGCAAAACTGGCGTCGCTATATGTGATATCCGACCTTATTTTTGGTTTTTCGCATTTGACCAGACCGCGGTTATGAATGACCTTGTTATCATAATAAAACTTACCATTTACCAGAAAAAATGCCATGCCAAAATCCCAAATTACTGCAAACTGAAATGTTTATTTTGACCGGACTATATTTTACCGTTAAAAACTATAGACTATATACATTTTCAGTCACCGTCTTTAAGCATGTAGTCTTAGAAATGTTTTAAATTTTACGGATACTTATCTTATGTTAATTTTGTTGATTATGGTATATAGGCGCCCCTATAGGCGCTCGATAAAGCGAACTGTATAACTAATAATTCCTCGTACTAACATACAAGTTAGTAAAACATCATCTACTTCCATTGTCAACACAATCGTTCAAACTTTGTTCTCAGATATGATTTTCTAGAGATAAGTTTTATGAAATGATGTTTTCTAACTCGAGATTATATTAAGGTTGATATGAGTGGAACTTTCCAACAATCCACCTTATGATTATATGTTATAACCTTATCATTCCCTTGGGAAATAGCCACAGAAATTATATGAAACATTTTTAGTGGTTATAAACTTATGTACGTGCTATAATAGAAGTTTTTTTTTATATTGCGCCTACTGCATTTTGATAGCAAACGGTTGAAGATAAGTTTTGTTTGTTTTAACATGATTGCCAGTTTTATGTGGCTTTATTATCGGATCAAAATATATACAATATCATACTGTAGTTACAGAAGCATTGATTTTGGGGACTATACGTAGATTCGGGGAATAAATTTACAACATTTGGATGTATTTTACCCTACCTATTTTCAGCGATAACTACTTTTAATAATCAAATTGACTTCTATATATTGATACGTTTCCTCCCTGTAACAAAAGTAACAGAGATTATGTGTATTCTATTACTAACAAAAAAAACTAAGTGTAGTTTAAAAGCAGGAAACATATGTTTATCAGTTTCTGTACCAAATTAAAGGAGAACACAAAAACTTTGATATATATATATATATAGTATAATGATCGTTCCTGGCTACATCATTTTTAAGTAAGCACTAAAAAGTTACTAATGTACCAAGCTATAATCAAATTATTCGCAGCGACGAGCAGGATGGTTAAAGTTGCAATAAAATACTGAAGCCAAATCACGTTCAAACGGTTCCTTGTACACTTTACCCAGTCCCGCATAACAATAAGGTGCAATTTATTATAAGTTCGACAACACACTACCGCGTGCAGTCCCATTGCAATTGTGAGCGTACTCCGAGACGCTCAATGGATTTGTCCTCCCAGTTGCTAATTTATAGCTCAGTATCGGAAGAGGGCGTTGAGTAACAGCATCCTATACAATACATGTCGAGGAAATTTACATTCCGGAGAGAATTCGTAACGTTTTTCCGAACGACTTTTTTCCCGAATGTTTAACTTTTGCCGATATATGTATTTGTTCAGATTAATTAAATGTGCACCGCGTAAGTAGAAGTAGCTATTTAGACTTTAATAATAATTGGTTTATAATAAGATAAATATAAATTGTGATGTGGTGGTTGGGTTCTAATTTTTATTTCCCATGCTTACTATTGATTGATTAGCACGATGACATCCAGGGAATAGTTTTCACGATTTGTATTTTTATTTTGACCCTCAATTATTATACTCTGTATTCTACGAATTCGAGTAAAAGATATTTCATTTTGTTTTTAACTCCACCACAAAAGACCTACTTAAAACATTCTTCCATTGAGGTTATGTTTATTATTAACATTACACAGAAAATCAAAAAAGAAAATTATGTTAGTAATTTATTATAATAACCTTAGTTCAAATATAGGGGGCGAGAAACAATTAGATTTGGAATTGGTTCATAAAGTCATAACGTTTTCTCCAAACGATAGCAGAGCTCGCGTGTTTGCGCTAATTTGTGTTGGCGCGTTATCGAGGAGGCTAATTTTCAGTGTAATGCCACTTCCGACATGAAAACTGCTCCGAACTCATTGTTCCTCGCAACACAACGCACCTCCTTAAACTATTGTGTGAAACTAAGCGCGGCCGTCAATAGGAAGTCAGTCATTTCCGTGTTGTGAACGAAAAAGGTAATCACACAAACATAAATGGGACTTTTAATCAAAACAGATTTTGGTATCTCGCAAAACTTTACAAGATACCATTATAATAGGAAATTATGTTACTCGCAGGAAAGCCGCTTGTAAAGTAACGGCCACTGTTCGTTGAATTGCTAAGCTTTTGTGGCAATGGGACAAGGTACTACTTACGGTACTTATACTGGTATGGCTATATATATGGCCGATGGGGCAATAAACACATAATTTATTTGCATTATATTAATTATTTACATCGGAATATAATTTAAAGTACAAAACACTGTTGCTTTTACTTAGTATTCATTTTAATGATAGCTATTATTCTGTAATACTATTATTAAATAAAATAGTTATCGTTAATGGTATGCGTAGAAAATAGTCTAAGAATAAATTTAGTTCGGTGATGATTTTAAACTTACAACAAAGCGCTGTCTATGATGGAATAACTTCGAACATTACTCGAATTGTACCGGTAATATCGTGATGTTATTATGTCATGTCCTTTTTCGACTCGCACAATAATTCACGTCGGCTTCCATAAGCGGCGAATGCCTCGGAGGCCGCTAAGAAAATATGGAAAGCAATAAAAATGTCAAGTCAGGTCATCAGAATGGAAAGCCCGGGGCGTTTTGTCGCCAGATGTGGCGCAGAATCAATGAAAAACTGCTTTCTTTCGTGTCCCACATCGGTGATATGTCAGGATGCACCGACACTCCAGAGGGCAAACTTCGCACAACTATAATAATGGTGGCTGTTATGTTTGAACGAACTATTTAAAATAAACGTACCTACTGAATGACAAATAATACATTGTATTGCGATGAACAAATAGATTGTATTTGTGTCTCAATACCTTTATTTCTGGTGTAAAATAATTTAATTGAAATATTATTTTTACTTTTCATTTTTGACATAAATAGATCGTTTTTTATTGTTAAAATACAAGAAGAGTGTTGTAATATAGATGTTGCTCAATATATGAATGTTAAAGCATAATATTAAACCTACGTTTGTAAGAGCACTGAGCGGATGCGAATGCGGACAGCCGAGTGCCGCGCCCTGTATGAAAACACCGTTTTCATACGCACTACGATGGCCGATGCGGCACAAGGCAAACAACCGCGAACGCTCGCGGCCCGGCGGTCTGACAGTCGCGGCTATACGAACTGCACGGATTATTATGCGGTTGTACTATTCAATACACATCTCGCCGTCGCGGCTGACATTCGCAACCGCGACCGCATCCGCTCAGTGAATTGGTCTCTTAGACGCTTAACTTAATTAGTTATGAACATAATATTGAAATTATATAAATTTGGTTCTGGTTAAAATTAGTCAGTCTTAGTCGCATTTATTTGTCAAAAGAAATAACTCCTTACAAAATACCGAGGAAAATTTATTAAATTATCTCAATCAAAAAGTTTGAGACGTTGTATTGTTATTAGAAATTAATATCTTATTGCTGGTTCAACGTTATTAAGAATTTAATATTGACGAATACAAACTTCATTATTTACGCCACAAAGCGTAACTTTCAGTAAACAACTGTCAAACAATGTGACGGTAACTCTTGGAACAAAATACAATTTGTCATGATTGATCAAAAGAAGTCCGACGAAACAAAGTAGATGTTTGTGTAGCGGCGTCATTCTTTCAGGCATTCGGTACAGCGTACTTCGAAAAGTTTTAATTTTGACAGTAACATGACTCTATCGGTTTTTAGAATCTGTTGAAGATCTGCCTCTCCAAACAGAAGTACTAACGACAGTCACCTTGCTAGGTGGTTAAGTTAGTTTACGACCTAGTGTTAAAAAAGCACAGAAGGATACTGCTGCCCATTTATGATAGTATCTAACTAATACTCGTGAGACTATTCAAATGTCTTTTAAGATGTAGGTTCAAGGTTTAGTTGTGAATGTCAAAACGGCGATGTTATTTCCAGTATCTTTAAATACGCATAAAATAAAAAATAGGACAACAATAAAGAATATTCTTTGGTTTGTAGGACATCAAAGGAATATTTTTCTTCTTCAGGTTATCGAATCCAGGACCTGCTTAAAACTTGGTAATCTGACACCTTGACGAGCTAGTTCTTGCTTTTTACCTTTTAATTTTCAATACATTTATTTTGATAGACTATTTCTATAGTAATTAGTTCATTAATAAATTATTATTGCCTGTAATGTATAACGTACTTTAGTATATTTGTACGTGCCATATATCGGTGTGGTTCAAAAAATAAAAACATTTAAGGAAATTAATTTTTTATATTGGAATACACGTCGAGCATATATAAGTACAAGCGAATCTTGTAAAACAGTCACAATATTTTTTTTTCCTGAAGAAACTCGGTTTGGGGAATAAACAGAGCGATAAATATTCATGAGAGCAGTAAGCCTTCTTGTCATAGGCCTTGAGGGTCTGATGGATGGCGTGTCAGTGTTTGTTGCCCTTGCTTTTCTTATACTAAGAAAAAATGGCAATTTCGAGCTGAGATAAGATTCAATTTAATTTATTAAAGTTTTAAGCAAATAAATTAATAGAAGCGTTTAATATCTCATACTGTATTGGTGTAATTGTTTATCTACTCGTACGACGTGGAAGGAAAATTCGATGTCGTTTCAGTTACTGATAACTGGCTGTGGAAATGATTTATTTACTAAGTGTAGTAAGTTTTAAGTCAAAAACCCAAAACTACTTATCTTGACTTTGATACCAATTGATTTTGATAAAAAGCTCTTACAAAGCGACATCTTCGGCTAGAAAGATGCAGCGAAATTCTTTTATCAAGTAAGTAGATCAGATGGTTTACACGATATCACACTTCACAGTGAAATAAAAGTTTATTCGATGTTGAGTAAGAGCCGAGAGATTTCCAACATTTCCCGCAAACCGCTAACTTACAGTGCTGATGGAAACGCCCATACCAAGATATTTTCCCGCGTGATATAACCGGTAATGGGACCATTATATGGTTACTTCGGTACCTTTATCTTTATAGCCTTGCGTAAATTGTATTCAACCAGCACAGTTACTATTAATAACAAGGAGCTATTTTTGCAGCTCCACTGATGAACAGATATCGTGCATGTTGGCAGACAGATGATTATTCCATTCCGTCGAATATTGTCAAAGTTTCACTCACACGTGACATAGCCTGCCTCTTGCACTCTCCATTGACCTTGGAGCAACCTTGAGCTTCCGCATAGTGCTGAAAGTAAGGGGCCACATCTCGGTACCATATGACAACACTGAATACACACGTTAGTCAAAGTCTTTCGGTAACGAACGTTTACCGGTAACCTTCTCATCGCGACTATTACTTTAGAGCGTTTATCTGAGTCCCTATAAGTTATTTTACAACGATTATATCCTAGGCCAATATTAACTATCGCTTTATAAATTAAAATTAGCTATGTCACAAAAAGAAACCTTAATGTACTGTTTTATGTATCTTCTATATCAATTGGTGTACGCAGAGACTAATGCTTTTCATTAAACTCAGGTTGCAATTGTAGCAACAAATAAACCACTATAAAATCCATATATATTATCCAGGTAATTTTTTCTGCATCATCAATCCGAAAAGCAACTGATCGGTAACAGTAAATCGAACCCTGAATATCAGAATGTAAATGCTTAACTATTTTATAAATTGAATAACAAAGTAAATAAACTGTTTTTTCTAAGGCGCCTATTCAAACATATGGACTCAATCCAATCTATGTAACAATGTAAGAAATATCCTGCGTAAGGAGGAACATAGCAATTTCACTAATAGGGTCTCGTTTTGACGAGGTCGTGTAAAAACGAAAAACCTATGAAGAATACGTCGGCGACTGAGAAAGTATACACCTCATGCAGATTGCTTTTGGTAAAGAATTGAAATTTTTGTAAGCTACGAATGATTTTGAAAATATAATTTGATTAATGAGTGACAATATAGTATTTATTGAATTGGTGAGGTAAGAGGCAAACATTCTAAGATTTATGGAGCGATAAAATATAATTGTCGCCACCAACTGTGAAGATTTTTAACTTTCGACCACCCGTGGTGGGTTAGAAGTTATGCAGTTACTTAACTGATCCACATAAAGATAAAGGATACTAAAAGTTTTTGAAAAAAGATTGTCGCCAATACTTACAAAATATTGTCTAAACTAAACTTAGCAACAAGTAAATCCAGGAGAAAAACGCTTTTCTAATTCGATTCCCATAGACACACGAACAAACATATTAAAATGCATTAAGCTTGAGTAACATTTCAAACTATTTGGTTTCAGCGACCACCTCTCCGTGGAATATTTACTTTGATATATATCCATGCTGTACCATTTTTTAACATATTTTCTTCAAACTACAGACAAAAAGATAAAAAAAATATTTGAATATGTGTTTACGTATATTTGGATGATTATTTTTCAAAAACGCTGTTACACTTTTCTTACCAAAACCATATATGATTTTTATAACCCATAAGCATTGACGTGTTCCACATACAAACTTTTATCATCTATTCATCCTCTAAAGTTTTTATTTCTGTGAGAAATTGTAGACTATATCTGTTTGCAAGGTCCAATGTATCTCTATAAAAATGATAAAAATTGGTCTGAACCACTATTTGAAATGCTGATAGTTTTTGCACGATGCGCAACAATGGATTCACTTATTTTATTTGTACACGTGAACTTTGTAACTTAACTGCACATTTGGAAAAATCACGTATTTCGGTTCTTCACTAGTTAAAGAAGCGTGAAAGCTATCATACAAATGGTATAATTAAATTTAAAAAAGTTTCTCTTACACAATTATGTATGCTTAAAAATATGTTTTTTCACATAGAGGTTATTTCTTCCATCTTAGGTAAAGTTTATTTCTAATATATAGTTCGTATTCCGCCATCGTACCCTAAAGGCGAATATGTCGACAGTATAAATAGTCTTGTATCTTATTGGATTAACAATTTTATTTTTAGCATACAAAAGGTATGTTGTATATACGAAACATCACGAAGGCGGGATCATTCTTCGATCTAATTAAATTATTATTACACTTCAGTCTGTACACGAAAGTGTGAGGGAACTGGTCGGGACATTGTATATTGTTCATAGATCGCTTCAGACGGGAATGTCTGAATTAAGAGATTGAAAAAGGTTTCCAAGCCAACTTTCAGGGTTTCAGTATCAATGAAACAACCATTCAAGTTCAAAGCAAAGACAAGTTTAATATATCTATGTTCGGAGATGTCGTTGCTGTTAACCTTATTGACGGTTCTTACAGCTTCATCGAATACAGGGCTCGCGATCCGGATGATCGCGA
>DWTW01002256.1:0-11290 GCA_018246275.1 Papilio slateri
TGTCTATCCCCTCTTCTGTCCATTAATTTAAGGTAGGCAACGCATCTGCAACTTAATTCCTTGTTGCAGATGCCTATGGGTAGCGGTCACTTATCATCAGGTGACCGCTTACTCGTTTGTCACCTTTTTCCATAAAAAAATAAATAAATAAATAACCGACTTCACGACAATAGCGGAATCAAATCCACGACTATGTTGTGCATGTTCCGCGGTCGGTACCTATAACCATTGGGCTATTGGTGTAGTGTAGTACATGCAATCAACCGCGTAAACAGGGAAAAACAAACTTTGCCAACAGATAAATTGGAAGAAAACGGAATCAAACCGATCGAAGGTATCCTGGCGAAGCTGGGACTTCCCTCCAAGCCACCGCGAAACGCGAGCGCTGACTTCTCCTGGGAGTCAGTGACGGGGAAGGGCAGGAGAATGCTAGGTCTCAATGTGCTGCTGAGCGTGCAAGTTGCAGAGGATGTCAGGAACACCAGCAGAAATCGCGTTGTGGTAAATACATATGAAATTTGACAATCAACTTTGGGTAGTACCAAAGATGAAACATGAAGTTTGGCAGAGTAACACAGATTTTACTGCTCCACAGTAGGCTATCTTGTCGACCGGCGACATAGCGTCCTACTAATATGTCTGCTTCATAAAAACCGGTCTGAAGTAAATAGATAGGTTCTTCACTTCGCTTCACTTCTTGATTCACCTAGCGAAGTGAAGATACTATGAGTTTCAAGTCGAAAGCTTTTACCTATTTCTAGATCCCAAATAATCTTAAAAAACCCCCCTCAATTCAAATGCGAGACCTGCAAAAATCCAAATTTAAAAAAAAATGAACTTGACCCTCAGATGTTCAAAGGTAAGGTAAATTGTGTAGTCGATGATAGCAAGTTGTGAGCTCATTGGTGTCTTGGTGGTAAAGTCAAGGATAATTGATAAGTTGTAACGTCAATGATAACTTTAGAAAAACTCAAAAAGTTTTAAATATGTATCAGCTGTCATGAATTAATTTTTATAGTAATTTTATTCGATGTGTGCTTCTCGCTGTAGAAAAATACCTTAATTAAAATCTAATTAAATTTCATGTCACGCGCAATGTTTTGCAAAACAAAAGTACACAGAAATCACTTCAGCCGTAATAGGCTTGTGATATACAAGACTTCACATGAAATCGGGCCATCGCAAATGCAAAGGTAGGACGAGTCACGAACTGGAATCCTTAAGCAGACGTCAAGATGTCTAAGCTGATTGCGTTTTCCTTACAGATATCATCGGTACACTCAAATCGAGTATTTTGTCCATTGTTACATTTTTAAATGAAATAAAACATTATCATACGAAATAGACATTAATAGAAATTACATCACAATTGTTTCATTGTACATATGTTACGTATTAATTTTTAATTTGCGCAAAACGCCTTTAAATTGATTCGAAAGTAACTTTTTTGTACCCTATTCATAACAATACGATGGATAATAAAATGTATTGGTCAACTCGATCGAGGAAATAGCAGGACCACGAACTAACAGAATCTCATAGCGTTAATTTTTATTTATTACTGAACCGTTGAGGAGTGCATGTTAGTCAGGAGTATGTCATGTACCTTAAGTATTCAGATAATCAGTCATCATCGGCCAACCTCACCGCATGCCACGAGCGACCAGATAGCATCTGAGAACAGCTGTGGTGACGAGCCGACGACATTGGATGGTCGCGACACCCGATAGCGACCATGCGTGCGACGTGGACCGCCTTTTGTGGTGCCTAATTTTTGAAACGATTATAAGATTATAATTAACAATATTTAGTTAATCATCAACGCCGTCTACAATGAGATTTTATCTGGATATTGGAATATAAAATGTTTTTCTTTATCTACCTTACACTTATATGTATCTTGATGTTGCAGGTGGAGCAAGTGTCCCCCGGGTTCAGTGAGCGCTACCTGCTGCAGGCGCAGCAGTTCGCGCACGAGCTGACGCAGTACCACGAATACATACGCGACATGGTCACCGCCGCCGACCCCGCCACCGACGCGCAGCGCTTCGCCGACGACATCATCGCCTTCAGCAAGAGCCTCGCCAAGGTGCAAAGTCTTATCAAATGCCCGAGCAATCATACCAGGATTATTGGTATTTACTAGGTCATCGATGTTGACTTGTCGACAATTAGCTATTAGGTAATAGCCTCAAGTGTCACTGTCACTGATATAGAGAATAAGATTTGCGAGAGAATGAACTTTCTCTACCATTCAATGAAGGCACGGGACGATTTGTGGCAATGCATGGGGTAGGCCCACGTCCAGTAGTGAAGATCTTTTAGATCAGTGTTTCCCAATCTTCTTTGTGACATGACCGACCTTAACATTTCTAAAAGATTTTTTGCCCCCATACATAATTTTTAACATGAAAAAATTGATTTGTTCACTTGACTGATGATGATTGATGTTTTGGTAAGGTCAAACGAAATTATATCTAAAAATTATTTACAGCACCTTTTTAAGAATTTGCTTTTTTTGTTAAATTTGGCACCGAGCGAAAGGGTTAAAGTTGTGTCGAGTCCATTTTTGAATTGGCTCCCTTAACTATCAAATTGCCCTCCTGTGGGGCGTTGGGAAACAACAATAAAAAAATGATTATGAAAATAAATGAACCACCGCATAGGGTTTCGAATTCCAAAACTATATTATCGAATAAAATAATATTTTCAGATAATGACGCCAATGGAGGTGCGTCGCAGCGGCACGCACCTCTTTCACGAGGTGAGCCTGTCGCAGCTGTTGCAGGGCACCACCGGCGGACCGCCCGAGTGGAACGAGGTACTTAATTAAAAAAATCATTGTAATGTGTAAACAGAATTTTTTACTCTATTTATATATGTCGCCGTCGTGTGGAGTATTGCTGCCTTATTTAGGCAGGCGCAGCCCAGTACTAACTCACGACATTATATTTGGTGGACAGTGAACCAGGAGGTTGATCGGTGACCCAGACCAATTTTATCAGTATTGAGCACAAATGCAAACTGGCCAGCCTATCGATGTTTTACGTGTTAAATTCTGAGGAGTGTGAAAAGGAATTGCACAATTTAATTCCCTTATGTGCATTTTACTATCGGACGGAAGTTAAATGTTGTGATCTTTACTATGTTCATCATTAATTGCAGCACGACTGGGAGCTGTACCTGAAGCTAGTGTTCGCCAACACCAGTGTATCGATGGACCCCATCACCGACCGCATCATTGTCATGGACCTGCCATACTTGCAGAAGTTGTCAGTGCTGCTCAACGACACCGAACCCGTCATAGTTGGTAAGTATTATTGTCGTCGTTGTGTTATTTATCTACAAACCATCACGTGTTGGAAATTGTCAAAGATTCGTTCAGTTTGCCGACAGTTTGCATAAGCTTAGTTCGATGACAATCGGTCGGTGGTCTCTTCTGCTTTTCGCTGAGGAATGAAATCCCCATCCCATCCCTTCTTCCTTTTCTTCTTCTCTTCTCTTCTTTCCTACAACCGGCCGGCGACGCGTCTGTAATTCTTCTGATTGCTGCGGATATTGTTGGATAGCGGTGGTCGCATCACATCAGGTGACTTGCCCGCTCGTATGTCTTCACAAATAACCGATTGTTACAGAGCGTTTCCTATGGTGGAGCGTGTTCTCTACGGTGGCGCCGATGACGCTGCGCTCGTTCCGCGAGCTCGGCTTCCGTTTCTCGCGCGAGGTGTTCGGGCTGCGCCAGCGCACGCCGCGCTGGAAGACCTGCGCCGCCAACGTCAACGCCAACTTCGGCCTAGCGCTCAGCTACGCCTACGTCAAACAACATTTCCACACCGAAGCTAGGGAAAAGGTATGCAATCACTTTGTTCTCATTCTGTTACACAGCCCCACGATTCTACTATTTAATTAGTGTTATAATGACGTCATGGTAGTGTCATAATGAAGTCATAAAGACGAAAACTCTTTATGACACAAATAATATAGCAAATTTACACTTGTGCGGCCATTTGTATTGAGAGACCATTGTAATACAATTGTGTAGTATTATTGGGGACAGGACAGATTATTTTATAAAAAAATAGGTTATTCATACCACATTGGAAACTCACGGTGTTAGTAAATAAATGAAGGAAAAGTGTGTGTGTTTGTGTATTTATGCAAACGCGCTAGAAGTTAAACTTCTTTGGCGTAACAAGACAAAAATCTTTTCAAAAATTTTATCTTTCGCCTTATTCTACGTTTGGTACTACTACGACTACTACATTGAAAGTTTTATTGTAACGCATTATCTAGATAAATAAAGTTACTTTAAATATCACAAATAAATAAATGTCGTGAATCAGTTGTCAGTTCTCACACAAACATACGTTAACTAAAGCGTCAACTAAAATGTTGACCATAGCTAACTTCAGGGTGTCGGTTCTTCGTGACGGTGTGCGCGCGCATCGTAAATATTTACTCTCATCATGTTTCCCTAACGCGCCAAAAGAAGTATAACTTCAAAAGTCGTACTATACATTCATTTTTAGTATTGGTGCGTTCGGCGAGTGTGAGGCAGTGGATTTATGCGTTGTTTGCTAATCGTAAAGGTTCTAAATGACAAAGCTTTATGCTTTATTTTGAGCGTTGCTTTCGAAACAGTTAAATGTGTACACTTTAAACATCTAGATTATTATGCAACTAATTTCCAACACTTTCTCCGGCCCAACTGTTCTATTCGTACAGCGGTAGCGCTGCGTATTGCAATCACATACTCGGTCTAGATTTTCAAGAGTTGATTGATGACATAAGATGCACGGTTCAGCTATTTTTATCAGTTTGCTATGTCGTATGGCAGGCGATCGAGATGGTGGAGGACGTACGCGCTGCGTTCGCGGCGGCGGTGCAGCGGCTGCAGTGGATGGACTCGAGCACGCGCACGCGCACGCTCAGCAAGCTGCAGGCCATACGCAACTTCGTCGGCTTCCCCGCCTGGCTACTACAAACTGACAAACTAGACTCCCACTACAAACATGTTCGTATTGTTATCATACTTTAATAACTGGAAAACGTCGTTAGACTTTTAGCTTCTTGCTTTTGTTTTTTTTTAGGATAATGCGGTAAATGAGCAGCGGGTCACCTAATGTTAAGTGATCACTGACGCCAATGAATATCCGCAACACTAGAGAAACTGCAGAGCCGTTGCCGGCAAGGAGTACGATTTCTTTTTGAAAAGCATAAATAGTTGTAAACTTTTCCGCCATAATTAGCCTCGTTTTAAGTATTAATCGCATAATGTTGCGTCGCGTTCCGTCGCTCGCCTAGTACAATGGGTAAGCTGTGCGAATGTTTCTCATTGGATTGATGGATTAAATTATTTCTTCCCAACTGAACTATTATTTTTTTTTCTTTTAGTAAAGTGAATTCGAATTCGCTCGATTATATCTGTGGAAAGATGATGTTCGAAGATTTTTATAAAAAGCCATCTGTTGACGTATAAAGAGAACTTTTCGTCACAACAGTTTCCATGAGATGTCATTATTACTTTCATTTATGTGATTCAGATATGCAATAATTTACTCAATTTGTTAATAACTCTTGACATTCTAGTTGTATGAATGTTTCAGGCGCACGTGGTCGAGGGCAACCTGTTCGACACGTACCTCAACCTGACGTGGGCGGCCGTCAAGAAGTCCTTCGAGTCGCTGAGAGAAAAACCAGACAGGAACAGGTAAAGATGACGCGAACAGGGTTAAAGTTAACAGTACTTTTTGTTGTGCTTAAAGTTTATTTTTGACTTCATGATTACTTTTATTTAGCTTAATGTTAAATTACAACGCCATCTAGTGATAGCCATATAGTGTTTTTTCACGAAAGCGTACAAACTGCTATAGTTTGTAAAATAAAAAGAATTAGAAGGCGTTAAAAGGATGTTAGAATTTAAAGATAACGTTGTGTTACAGATGGGTTGCAACGGCGACAACAGTAAACGCGTTTTATTCCGCTACCCTCAACTCAGTCAGTAAGTGGGAATTGTTTTAAAGTGGAAGTGTTTTAAATAATAATAAAAATATTAAACTTAAATATGGTATAACCTCTCCCGAGTACTGGACGATGCTATTACAATTGTCGAATAACTCTAATAATATTCTGTATACAAACTCCAAGCTAGCATTGTTTTGTACACCGAAGCGTAGAATAATTGTCTTAACAAAGAAATATTTGCAGCGTTCCCGGCGGGCATCTTGCAGCCTCCATTTTACGGCAACGGAATTGAGTAAGTCTCCACACATTATGAAAATGTAAATAAATTAACAAATAACAAATATTTCAACACAACAAACAAATTTACATTATTTTATTTTCTTTATTAATAATACAATGTTTACTAACAGTTGAATTTTCTTGTTAGGGCAATAAACTACGGCTCCATCGGCGCCATAATGGGACATGAAGTGACGCACGGCTTTGACGATCAAGGTAACAAGAATTTTTACAAATACCAACGCTTACAGGAAGCTTTTGGAAGGACATGAGCACTGTTAATAATGAATTAGCTACTCCTGTGACTGATGTCCTTTGGACGTGCGCCTACCAGATGCTACTTATACGGCTAATTATCGTCGTGTTCTTTAAAAAAAGGAATTAAAAAAAAACGCAAAATGTTTTGGTCTATACATGTATATATGAAGATTTTTTGAAAGGTATATTGCCATTAATTTTATTACTTTAATATTCAATTCGCAGGTCGTCGCTACGACGAGGAGGGCAACCTGAAGCAGTGGTGGTCAGCGGCGACGCTGGAGCACTACCACGCCAAGGTGCAGTGCATCATCGAGCAGTACGGCCGCTACCACATGCCGCAACTACCGGACTACGCGGTATTATATCTTCGTTATATTACATTCGATCGTTATATATACTTATTACATTTTTTGGCGATACACTGTAGTTGCTTGTATAATCTTGTACGAGGTACATAATGTTTGTTTCTTCTGTGCGTGTGTCAGGTGCACGGGTTCAACACGCAGGGCGAGAACATCGCGGACAACGGCGGGCTGCGCGCGGCGCTCAACGCGTACGCGCGCTACACGCGCCGCCACGCCGGCCGGCACTCGCTGCCCGGCCTGCCGCACTACTCGCCCCAACAGCTCTTCTTCCTCGGCTTCGCGCAGGTACCTTCCACCTCAGTAACTGCGTTAGCGCAGTTGACTAATTAAATCAATTCAAATATGTACTTTTTAATCGGTAATGGTCGTTATTACGTCAAGAATTTTCACAACTGCACTCTGGGCACGCAAGTGACTTTTTAACATCATTGCTTTAATTGTTTTTGAGTTAGAATACGTGTAGTATACATTGCGTTGGTTTACAAAGATTTTAATTGTAAAAAAAACTGTTTCTTAGATATGGTGCGGCAATTCTACAGTCGGGGCTCTGAAATCAAAACTGGTAGAAGGCGTGCACAGCCCCAATAAGATCCGAGTTATCGGCACTTTGAGTAATTCTGAGGAGTTCGCGGAGGCGTGGCAGTGCCCCAAAGGCTCTCCTATGAACCCCGAGCACAAGTGTGTCCTCTGGTGAACAAAATTAAATGTGATCTTAGCTCTAAGTCAACCAAAGACAATTATTATAAAATCTAGTTAAGTTATTTTTATAGTTACCATCCTAGTTCTTAACATTTTGTACTAATTTTGGCCTTTTAATGGTCAGTCGAGAGTCAGCTCATGAGATTTGACATGTAGTTGTTAATTTTTTTTTAATTATAATTAACAAAGTAAAAAAAAAATAAGACTTGAAACTTGTAATCACTGATGACTGAAATTTAAGATTTTGTATTATTTTTATAGATTCCAACGTCCAGGTTTATACAATTTGGATAACTAAAACAGTGATGAAACATAGTTTAGTCTTTTAAAGAACTTAATTAAGTCGATTAACGATTATGATACAAAAAAGTCACGAATTTACACGTTCCAAAGCCAACAAAACAAGCTGGGGATTCGAGATTAGTGTAGCGTGATATTTACCACGCGAAAAGGACATAAGCATGGATCTGAGGTGTAAGAGCGAGGGTGAGACCGTATCTAGCCTATGTAGATTTTGCAAATACTAATTCCATGCAACATAATGTTAAGGATTCATAATAATTTTATACCTTTTATAAAACAGTTGTGATTGTTAGTTTCCACTAAGTTGTCCAGGATGAAGTTAGTTTTCACTTTTGCAAAAGATTGACAAGTACACTCGCTCAGAAATGTATTTTCATGATAACTTATTCTTTTCATATCTAACTTCTTGCTGACTGTACTTGCTAGGTTATCTGTTTTGTGATAGATATTTTTTAGCAGTATTTCGCCCGGACAATTAAGATTTTTAAGTATTATTAATTAGAAAAAAGTGAACAAAATTGATTTTAAGTTGATGACTAACAAATCGGTAAATAAAGAAGATGACAATAATATTTATTACGAAATAAAAAATACAAATGACAAAAAATGTTTTATTTCTTCCTCATGTATTGGAACTTGTAAACTGGCGCCGAGACCTTTGTGCCCCGCTGTACTCGCTTTGGTTTCATAATCTTGGCATCGTGCAGGTGACGTTTCAACTCCATCTTCCGCTGGATCACTGTCAGTTGCTTCTCGCGCTCTATCCTCGTCGATAGCTCCTTGTACGTCTTTAGTTTCATTTTTGTCACTTCTCTTACAACCTGTATGAAAATTAATTGAACTTATCATAATGACAAAAATATGCTATGTAGTATGGACATACTTGTTCTAATGAGAATGAATGAAAGGTAACTCAATAGGGGAAGAAATGATTTTATAATCAAGTTTTGTGCCCTGCTGTACTCACTTTGGAGTCACTTGCTCGTTTGCCACATTCTATTATAAAGAAATAATAACTTGCTTACCTGATCATCGATTGTAGGAAGTTTAATCTTGTTCAAATCTGACAGCCTCGGTCGGTTGGACTTTCGGTTTAACAGTGAGGGGTGAGTGTCGAGCCTCTTGGCCAAGTCAAAGTCCTTTTCCTCCCCTTCGTCCACAAAGAATGTGTGAGTGTTAGGGGTTGCATCTACCACATCTGTCATGTGTAAGTGAGACTGTAAACAAATTCACAATGATGTTAAATAATAAATTTTATGCTGCAATACTAGAAACACCTTTTTTAAATTGATAAGTCTGCTGTTTACACAGCAATTGTATATCAAGAATTTCAAAGAAGTCACCAAAATAGATTATACAGATTGCATAATAGTGCACACTTGGGAATCAATTAAAAAATAAACAAGAAAAATAATGGTTAACACGGAAACTAATACTAAAAGAAAGAAAAGTATATTATTCTAAATAGAGTATTAGGAAATTCTTCAAGATATCTTTGATACTATTGTTTTTCTACTGTAAGAAGAAATTAGTATATAGTTAATATTAGAAATATTAAAAACTTTATCTACATATAAACTAAATCTATTTATACAATCTATCTATTACAAACAAGTATTTCTTTCATCAAAGTGCAAAAGTAAGTACACTATTAACCTGAAGCTTGTCGATGCGTCGGCTCTCAATGGTACGCTTCATGTTGATGTACTTGATGTCCTGCGTCTGCATCAGCTTCACCTGCTCCACGCTGTGCTCATCCTCCTTCTCAAGCTCATGGTGCTCCTGATTGAAGTATCAAAAGCAAAAATTAGAAAAAAGTTTTAAAACCAATCTTGAAGAGTAAGTAATATAAAAGGTGACTACATCAGCTATTATACTGTTATTATTATACTTATATTAGAAACAATTTCAATGTAGTTGATGGTAGCTTCAACCTCAGCGGAGTAAGAACCCTGTGCTTGGACGATAACTCATATTATCATGTGAACAAGAAATTACATACTTGCCTAATGCCTTAAGAAACAAAAAAAATGATGCATAAACTACGGCTATGGTTACCATCCTTTCAGATGGTAACCATTAATGCATTAGTAGCAACCTACACTGGTAGAGAATAAAAGTCTACAGTGGTGGAGCAACAATAACATCTGTTGCACAAATGGGCCACCTCAACTGGTAAAATACCACAACCTCACAGAAGACAGGCGCGAAGTAGAAGTCTTTCTACAAGATTGAGGTGCCGGAGGCCTAAATACTAGTCCTTTTTCTCTTCCTATTCTTTTTTAATAAGGTAAGTATGAGAAGAAGAGGATTCGACGGAGGAGGGTATGGACAGAAAGAGGAAATATCCTTTTTTCTATTTATCCCCTCCTCTGTCCATTAAGGGTAGGCAACGCATCTGCAACTCATTACATTGTGGCAGATGCCTATGGGTAGCGATCACTTAATATCAGGACTACCGCTAGCTTGTTTACCACCTTTTTCTATAAAAAAAACCATAACAGCAAATATTGATTGCTTACTTAATTTTTGTTCTGTTCCACTTAAATAAACACAAATGATTATAACATAAAGTTCATAAGAAACGGGATTCTTACCACGATTAGGCTTTTTGAGTTGTTTGAGTTTTTGAGTTCCCGATAGTTACTCCGTGACCATGACCCATGCAACTGCGTCGAAATATCGGGAACTCAAAAGCCTAATCGGGGTAAGAATCCCGTTTCTTATGAACTTTATGTTAGAAAAAACCACGAAAGTTTAAATATATATAATGATTATAAGGTTAATATTACAATATGTTTTATACTAACCCCATCTTTAACTCTTGAATTAACCATATGATAGTAGAATTCATCTGGATTTTTGTCCAATGTACGTTTGCGTAACAGTTTAAGGGTTGCGCCCTTTTCATGGTAATCTTCAGCTCGCTTTTTATAATCTTTTTTCTTTTCAAGTAGACCCAAATGTTTTCTAGATTCGGGTTGATGTCGTTCCTTGTGCGTTTTTTGGTTAGCCTTTGCGGCTTTTTTCCATGAAGACATGTTGCCCTAATTCAACCGAAATCTTATTTATAACAACAAGTACGGTAACTTTATAAAATCTAATTATTTTTTTACAAGAGATACAATAACATTGCTATACAACCAACAACCAACTCCGCACGTTGTAACGTAACGTCGTTTGAAATGACATTGACGTGACAGAACCAATGTTTGAGAATATTAATATTATACAGCTGTCAACACCTGCTACCGGCCTTGTCCTGTCTAACTCCAGTAGTGTTAGAAAGAGCAAAATATAATCTTAGTAAGTTAAGGTATTAACTTCTTTGCGATGATTTTGTATCCGATCGCAAAATCATTTGTTCATCATAATTCATTCTTTATTTTAAGTAGACATGATTGCTACTTTTACTCATT
>DWTW01002257.1:0-11288 GCA_018246275.1 Papilio slateri
CATTAGACATAAAACAACTTGTAAGCGATCACAATAATAAGAAATTGCATTTCTCCTTTCCTGTCTCTATTACGAATGAAACATGTATCAATTTATTTTAAAGCTTGTTTTTACGTACGAGTAAGTTGTGTCAAGTAAATAGCCTGCCATTCGTTATCATAAATATTCAACAGCCGACTGAAAGCTGTAGAAAGTTGGTACGAAGTGGATTTTCCTTTTGTACAACTGTACAGTCGTTTCTATGTCTCCGGCACAGATTCGTAGCTTGCGATATGCACTTAGCAACCGACAATGCACACAGACATACATGTTATATGTTTATATTAATATACCTTCCGTAGTATTGTTGTTACTATCGCCAATGTATTTCAATTTGGCTGAGTAGTGGCGATATCTGCTGAGACGAGCCAAAGGACCGCGGCACTACCCTCTTCTTTTCGAAGTATTTCGTTGTATTATTAGAACTGTCATAGCTTTGCTACGGATGACGGTAGAAATATCCCAAGTATCAATTATCTAGCTTTTATGGTTTCAGATTTATTGACATTTAAAATAGGTCGATTTCGTGAATCACTCTCTCACTCATTGATGATCATAAAAACTTCTAGGGTCTTTCCTAAAGTCCTACAAAATTCGAATTTGGCAATTTCCCCCTCCAACCCTCCATATAGAGGGTGCATATTTGTTCAGTCTGCGCATGGAAGCATCAGACCTGATGACGAATAGAATGTTGGAATTTTCAAGATAAAATGTCCTCGGCAACCTTATCAAACGTATAAAGTATCATCTCTATTTTATATTGCTTCAGATTTATTGACATCCGAAATATCTCGACTTTGTAACTGCCTGTCAAAAAGAAATGAACTCTTACCAAAAACATTTCATGCAAAATTGGCTGTCAAGACTGATAAGGACATAATGCGGCTAGGCATTTGTTGAATGTACGTATTATTCACGTTCACGTTGAACGGTGAACGCTTCACCGTATTAATTTGTAAGTTGTAAATTTTTTTTTGTGTTTTTCGTTATTATTCAATTACCAATCATTACCAAAATCTCTATTCCTTTATTTCTGAAAGCACTTTTACCACATGACCTTGATCAAATCACACACTTTGTTTGATAAATTTTATGGCATTTGGCGCAAAGCTAGGGGCTATAAAATCCATTCCAGGGCAAAGATCGTTAGTTTTGCTCGTCTTATTTTACATAATTTTGGATACCATGGTATCCATAAGTGTATAAAAAAATAAAAATATTAGCTCACGCCCACCTAGAGGATTTCCATTTGGCGCGATCCTGGCACACCTCTCTCGCTTCATCTACATCTACGCATAAATGCTCGTCGGTTACGGGTACTCCTTATATCGCGTTTCCTTAGTATGTCACTAATCTGATCGATATAAGTTTTTCTGGGACGTGCCCTGCCAACTTATGTCATATGTAAACTAAGATTGCGTGAAAGGCGACGTGACTATGAAAGGAGTGACTATTGAAATGACGGATGACAGATCGAGTTGAAAGACGAAAACCTGTTGTGCCGACCCACGTGAAGAGGGAACAGGACTGGGAGATGAATGTTATAAGTGAGCTAGGACATCGAAAATAACAGTTGGGTAGTTTGGGAATAATTAAATGATGTAAGATTTTTGTACCCACATTTTAACACATAGAGGCGTCGCCTTTGCATTTCTTTTCGCGCGCAATGCTACGTCTGACGTTTATCCCACTAACAATCGTAAACAAAGAAGATTGACCCATTTCATATTGGGCAGTGGATGGTGGCGAAGTCGGGTTATATTTTTAGTGCCGAGTGCGGTAAGGACGTCATATATTCACAAGTATATATCTGTAAATAGACCGGCTAAATGGGTCGTGTCGATACCTTATTAACACGGTACGTAATGTGTAATGTAAAGAAAATATAATTTATATTACGAACTAACGTAACAAATCGTATAGATGTGAAAATTTGATTGGTTTTTGAAACAAAATATTGCTATATGTACGCGTGGTCCTATATTTTTGACTTACATTAACGTAACAAATTGATTATAATAGTTATTTCAAACAAATGGAGGTTATTTCAGTAGAAAGTTGAGTAAAAGCGATTTTTGATGCGGTCTGTTACTGGAACGCATCTGGGAATTCCTTAGTCGATGTTGTATTTGAAACATAGATTTTCTTTACGATATCGCGTACTTAGTTGCGTAATTCTAGAAGTTGTTGACAATTGAAAGGCATTACTTATCTAAAACAAATTTTATAGGATAACTAATTAATAAACAATAAGATTGAAAAGACTGATATTTTATGTTTCTCTATGATAAATAAATCGAGTCTACCATGACATGAAACTTGAATGTGTGAGTGTGAAATCGATTAAAGTGTGTTAGAGTGTGCTGTTGCATTTCATATAAGATGTGATCTGAGCACGATGGTCATCCTGAGGAGGTTAACGGTAAGTTGTCTTGTGTAAATGATAACAGTCCTTTAAAAAATATGCTACGCGTTAATCAAATTATTTTCATTTAATACCATGCCAGTGTGTTGTTTGGAATCTATTGTTTTAGTTGGAATTGTCTACAATATGTAATTGTCATTTTACTTACGTACTTTTATTAAATAATTTTCACCGTGTCCTTGAACTTTCTGAGAGTATACTATACTATATAATACATTAGACGAGTAAGCCGCATTACAATAAAAAATATCTTTGCTTTGACCATGTACTGGCATCAATCACTAACTAGTCCATGAATGAGTTTCCTCCATTCACTGACAACAGTTGAATGTTGTTTTTTTCTGACAGTTCGTATTTTATACCTGAGATATATTAGCATCAAGTTTAAAAAGTTGAAGTAAAAGTTAGCACCGGATCGTCGACAAATTTCTGCTTTTTCACATGTTTATTAATAAAGAAGGCTACAATTTCAATCGTAATTTCTTTTTGTAATTGAATTTACAAAAAAATCTTAGATACGTTTCGACGTACAGTACAGTTATTTTCGAATAAATGTAAACAATGGAACTGTTTCACTGTTTTGTTACTGATTGGTTTAAATTTGAAAATATTTAATAACTTAATATAATCGAAGAATTCAATTTAATGTTAAATATAATTTCTCTGGTAATTCTGGTATCTATTTCATTGTTTTAAACATCAGTCTATTGGGGATGTATTACATCTCTCTGGTTTTCATGTGGGTTGGGACACGTGCGCGACGCTCCCCGGGCCCGACCGCCCGGCGAGCGATGCCCGTGCTTTGTGTTGATGACAGCATCGTATCATGTTCTCATTGATATGCTTGTTACAGCTCAAGTTGAGTCATCGGTTTATATAAATCTGTATTTCAGACTGAGACGTTCTCAGCCTTCATGCACTCCGCCGGCGATATTTACTGGAGTGTAATAATATTTTTCCGTTACCTGAAATATTTATAAAATGTTTTGTTTATTGTTATATCATAAGATTAATTTCGATAAAATATAATACGAAATTCTCGTCCTTACACGAAATGGCCAACCCAAATTGTAGCTTCTTTGACGATTGTGTTTAAGAAATTACTTTTAAAATATAACAAGAGAAGATAAAAAAAATACTAATCATTCTTAATGTGTACATCTTTCTGTCGGTACCACGTATTCCTTGGCTTTGAAGAGTTGTGCTGATCCACAAGCTAAGAGTCGGAAATCTTCGAAACATTCAGCCATCCTCGAGTGTGATGGGAGAGGGTCCTAGATGTGATAAAGAATAGAGAGCTGTCTATTTACTATTTTGTGTCGCGAGCAGGTGCCAAGCCTGCGCGAGGAGGCGCCGGCGGGCGAGACGGACAAATGGCGACAGCGCCGCTACAACAGCTTCGACCAGAACAGGCAGCTGGAGGAGGTCACTAAGGAGAGGTAAGGGTGATATCTAACAATCTGAACACATCTTCAAGTCCAACAATTGGCATAGCCTGTAACCTATTAACTGTGTATTGGTACAGATTACACAGTCTCTACCGATGACGAAGTATGTAAGTAGTTAGTCAATAAACCAGAAGGTTTCGTTTTATCAAATGTAGTCTTGTCGAACAATATCAAAATTTCTTAGGGTCTAAATTCGTTTCCTAGTTTACTGTTTTCGCGATTAAAATACTCAATCATTGCGTGTTATCTTTTTAAATCGGCAGGTGAAAAGTTTAGATTTGTGTTTGTATGTAATTAGTAATAAGGTCGATGGGTGTTCTTTGCAGGGATGCGCTGCAGCGCGTAGCGGCGTCGCTGCAGCGCTGCGTGGGGCAGCTGGTGGCGTACTGCGCGAGCGCGGAGGACGAACTTAACCGCACCGTGCTCACGCGCCTGCTCGACACGCTGTTGCCCAACGAGCAGTAAGTCACACTCACAAACGAGCGATATGATTTTATATAGATAGAAGATCGCTCGGCAACCGGACCCAAAGCCATTCCTTAAAAACTTAGCCGAGACAATAGATGGAACTCTGAGGATAAAATTGATTTTATTTTAATTTACGGACACAGATCATACTGCCGGCTATTTATGCCTCTGAGATAAGTGTGGTGCTCCTTCCTTCCTGCTATTCTTTCCTTAGTCCAGAAGAAGGGCTGGTTAAACTTCTACCCAGTTATAATGTATACGGGTACAGGTGGTCATTCAATTGAACATCGTATTGCTAAAGAAGTTGCTAGTCCTTTTAAGTAGGAAAGAGAAAAAAGATCATGGCTTAAAAGAAGTAGACAAGTCGATGTGTCATCATCATGTAACAGGTCGTCCATTGCTAGGCACAGGCATCCCCCATGAGTCGCCACACAGACCGATCGATCGATTGACAATATGTGTGCCGTTGCCGAATTCATTTAGTTTGTCCTGGCTGCGTTTTGTTTGTACTTATTAATGGTAGGAGCGGCGCCGGTGTTTGTAGCACGCTGAAAGTATACAGCGCGGAATGTACATTTGAAGTGAACAGCGCGCTGGCAAGCCGCCACGCGCCAGTCGTTTTGCTCTGGCGACTCTGTGCACGTTTCTTAGACATGGCTTACTCTGAGTCCAGGCTAACATTGCAGTCATCGTCAGTGTTCTGGACATATTTAGAGTAGTCGGCGCGATGGTGATGATTATTATTTGGTATCATTATATGAATTATAAATAAATATTAGAATTATGTTACGTTTTTGTCGATTAAGAAGGAAATTTATTAATATTTAAATTTCATAATGCCGTCAGCTTGTAAAGAAATCAAATTTTACTAAGCCAGACTCAGATTTAGATCATTATCTTTTAATTACACTAGACTAGCTTAATTTAACGCTGTAAATATTGCATAAGTAATTTCTTCATTTGTAATCTTAACATTATTAGCCTGATAAAATATCGGTCAAGAATTTGTCATACTTTGCAGTAGCACTACTGGCCAAAAGAAAAAGATTCGCCGCGTTAGGAATCAGAGTCAGACGTCTCAATACGCGCAAGCCGCCGGCAGACGCAATAAAACCGGACGGCGGGCATTTGTGTCTTTGGGTGAAGTCAAATATGTCTTATTTGCATGTGCACCGACTCTATTTATATAATTGCGATGCACTGTTATAGCGTAACGTCAATATGTGTGATTAGGTTACATCTCTCGTCTGTTCCGGCACATCTCTCTCGATCGCAATCCCTACGCTTGCATCGTCGTAAGCTCGTCGGTCACGAGAGTACAGGTTCGTAGGTTCGTCTAGGGCGACTCACTTCCGTAATTGACTATTTCTTCGTTTGACCACCTGCCATGAACATGCCTGAACCACATAGTATATTCTTAATTGTTCTAAAACTGCTACAGGTCGTTTAGCGAGGGTTCACGAGCCGGATCGCTCGACAGCAGTTTCGATCTGGACGTGAGCGTTGCGTCGCGCGGCCGCCACGTGCACTTCGCGCCCGAGTTGGGTCCCGTGCTGGCGGCGTTGGACGAGGCCGGCGCGGCCGGCTTCTTGCGCCACCAGCGCGACCTCAGCGCGGACATCAAGCGCGAGCTCGAGCACTCGCTGCGCCGCCTGCGGCACGAGGCCCACGAGCTGCTAGATCTCTCAGCACGACTCGCCGCTAACAGTATGTACATTTCATACACAAATCAATATTATCACTAGTATGGCCACGCTCACCGCTATCTTCGTCAGTATGTGTACGCTATACTATTAGTGCCTTAGGTGTTTGTGTGTCTCGTTATTTGATTATGTTGGAGAAATTTATACATAATGGAGTCATATTTCGCGGTATGGCTCATTAAAATCAAAAGAATTGCAAGGTTTAATATTTGGTTTCCATTTAGTACTTCAAGTCGAATGTAGAGAGTAGTACAGCACTACGGCGCCTATCCTTTTAAATTGTTTATGTATCTTTTTTTATGTGAAGAAATGCCTAGGCATATCGACTCATGCGCCGGCTAGTGCGGCTGCTTTAGCGTACACAGCGATTCTCTTATTTATTTAATTCTGTATTTCTTCACTAATGGTGTGGTTTTACTTTCCAGAACGGAATCCCGAAACTAGGATGTTGGAGTCCAGTCAAGTGGAAATAAAGGAGCTCGAGGAAGAACCCGAAGAAAAACGGAAATCCTGTGGCAATTGTGAATTGCATAAAAAGGTAGGGAAGTTGTGTATCCCACAAATGTAATTTGGTACTTCTTAATCTCTGATATTTTTTCTCTTATTTGATTAAAAGGTAACATGCATCTTTTACATTTCACAATGCCCATGTTAATTATATAGGCCCTAACAATGACTTTATCATACATTTTTTTTTATGGAAGTAGGTGGCAAGCGGATCACCGGATGTTAAGTAACCGCCACCCATAGGCATTTGCAACAAGCAAATGAGTCGCAGATGTGTTGCCTACTTTAAATGGACAGAAGGGGTAGATAGGAAATAGGATATTTCCTACTCCTCCTCCCATTTTCATCCTATCCTTATTAAGAGAGAAAGGGAAAGGGAAGATAACTGAAATTGGGCCTCCGGCACCTCACTTATCAGACGAAACTTACGAAGCATACTTCTACTTCAAGCGTGTCTTCTGAGGTCGTGGTATTTCACCGGTCTAGCCGGCCTACCACTGTTAAAAATTTATCCAGATCAACGACTGCTCCGATACGCGAACTTCCTTAGGCCAGCGAAGATGTATAAATGTTATGTAATTGCGTGTGTGGTTGCAGAGTATGGAGGAGGCCATGGCGGAGTGCCTGCAGCGCGAGGGCCTGCTGCGCGCCGACCTGGACGCCGCCATGGTCAAGATCGCGCACCTCATGACCGACCGCGCCGGCTCCTCGGACGTCATCGCCGAGGGGTAACGTTTTACATGTTAATAATTCGCTTATTTCGTGTTATCTGTTTTTTTTTATTACGATTGCCTGTGTGGACAAATAAAATTAAATTTGCCTTACTTTAATTATATAAGTTAAAAAGGAATAAAGTAAAAAAGCTTTTATAAATTTTAAATATTCGATTCGACAATCGACATAGACAATCATATCGTAGTCGTTGTTTTTAAATCACTTGTTTTTTTTATGTACGGCGACAGGCCTCATATTTTTGGGACAAAGACTCTTTTTGCTTTAAGCTAGTCGGTCTACGTCAATAAGGTGTTGTAGGTACGGCACGTGCACGGCGACGGAGCGGCGGGCGTGCGCGGGCGTCACGCGCTCGCTGGAGGAGGCGTCGCCGCGCGGCCAGCTGCACGCCCTCGCGCGCGACCTGGACCTGCTGCAGCGCGAGCGCGATGACCTGCACCAGCAGGTGACCGCGCACACCTTACCGTACAATCCTCATATCTCCTCACACCTCCCTCACTTCACGATAGCTCTCTCATATAAATTATTCAACTAAATACTCTCGTACAACTAAGTACTTCGACTAGCGCTGTTATTTTGTCCTTTTTTTATTCACTCCATTCATTTTTTACTAGAAAGTGAATGCTTGCAGTTTTACCTTTACCTTTAGGTTAGAAGGCAGCACCATTTCTAGCCAAAACCATTGCGCGTTCAACGCAAAGAAGCTTCTTTCTATCTTAGATAACGAATACTTCGATGGAAACCTACCAGCTTCAAGTAAAACCTATATTTTGAAATTCAATGCCATGAGTAATATATCTCAACTGTTCGAAATCACCATTTTTATATCATTTCCCGCAATCCATAATTTAATATTTCACTCTGTAGTAAACTTGCAATTCATCCACTTTGCCATGTAAACGTTCAAAAATATAATGTATCTGTCTTATATACCATTTTGAAGTTTTTATATTCGTACAATATGTGAGACATAACCTATATTTACACTGTTAGTGTTTTTATTAAGATATACTCATTCTAGAAGAGAGTTTCCTGCTGATAACACTTTATATGTTGACATTGTATATGTATTTTGGCATATAAATGATGTGTTAATTGTTTTGGCCACGCACGCCGCACGCCGCACGCCGCACGCAAAGGTTAGGCGGCTGGCGGACGCGCCTGTGCATAAGGTGTGCTGCCACAAGGTAACCGGGGGGATGCCGCGCGCGCAACCAGCGCTTGCACGTAATTCACGCGTACATTGCTTATTGTTGTTTCAGCAAGCCTAGACTAGTCTAGTGTAGCCTAGCCTAGCCTAGCATATTCTATTCTTAAACTCGCCTAGGAAATAGAATATGCTCATGGATCTCATCAATTACATTCGCTCAAACTTGTCAATTGATTGATGATTAGGATGCATGCGTAAATTTTTAATAGATCATTTGGAAAGTAAAAATAAATTGGTAAGCTATTTTAGAAATAATAAAAACATAAAATCTCTCGCAGTCATCTTTCAGCAGGATAGGCAGAGATAAAAAAAATCCATTGTTTTGGTACATCGGTGGACATTAATAAGATACGACACAAGTTCGTTTGGGACCACACGTCAGGATAGGCATCACACGTCATGGTTATTTTTTAACCCACACATTTATATAATAAATAAGTAAATTCATAAAGCAATTATTCATATCTATGTGGCAGCGGCATGGCTTTATTGTTGACAGTCAATGTTCTGTTGTGTTGTGTATACGATTGTTGATCATTGAACTGTCTTGTTGCGTTATTTTTGGTACATAAATATATTTATTTCTTTTATTGTTCATACCGGTTATCTAGTGGCTCAACAGGTACATCTCAACCTTTAAAGAAAATTTAGACCTTAGTGTTTAGTCGTTTGTCCTAAATTAGGTCACGAGAGATATATTACACACTCTTCTTCGCCATGAACGTTTATGTATCTGAAGTTAGTTTCAAAAAATTAAAGGGTGTTCCCCTTATTATTACAAAAATCAACATTCTATATGTATTGGGCATCACACCTATCCTTAAAAGCACACAGAGCTGTAGGCTTAGCTCAGAGGGTCATGTGTGTTACGTAGATCCCGGAGCCCCACCCCTTGCACTCGGGGATGGCTATCGAGGGGTTTCAATGGGTACAATCCTAGTTTCCAAAGAAGATTGGAAGATTTCCCAAAACGAAGAAAGATGTTTTGTAATGTTTAATTATCATGTTAGCTGGAGGCGGCCAACCGCCAGTTGCGGTCGACGCGGCAGTTCGTGGAGGAGCAGGCGGCGGAGCGCGAGCACGAGCGCGACGAGTTCGCGCAGCGGCTGGCCGACGCGCGCGACGAGAACCAGCGCCTCGTCGCGCGCCTGCAGACCAACGCCAGGATACTGAGCGAGGTACCCACTGCCACAGCACAGTATCGCGGCAGACTCACCACCAGCAGCTGTTGTTACAGTAATGCTCCAGCTCAACCTGAAACCGTACAGAATATTGTCATGTAGTAATAAATATATTATATTTCTACATTTTATCCGGTGAGTGAGGTTCGGATAATTCAATATCCCCTTCACAACCCCTCTTAATCTCCTTTTCGTTACGTACCTTTGTCATACATAAAGGCTACACAGGCTAGGCATGCAGCTGGTACTCTTCGAGTAGCTTTCCATGGTAATGGCGCACGAGGGTGAATTAACAACTGGTATGCAAATTTTAGCCTTAAAAATATGAAGATTCACTAACAAAATCTTTCTATTGAACGTTCTGTCATGGGCACTACTCTTGCATTTAATTATGTTTTACATTCGACTAACACTAACCGTTGCACTTCTGTACGTGTGTTCATTTACTAATTTGTATATTATGAAATATATATAATAAATATAAGTACGATAGATAGTTGTAGAATGCTTATTCTACAACTATCTATTGTATTTACATACCAAAACTATACTATTTTTTAAATTGAAAAAACGTGTTATGTTTTTGGAAAATTTTATTCTTTATATTTATGTGCACTGGGAATGATGCACGTAAGACTACAAACTGGCCACTGTCAGCACGTGCATCACGTGCGGCGTGCGGTTGCACGTGTTCAGAGTGTGCGTGTGTGTTGTAGATGCACGGGCTGCGCGCGCACTGCCATCGCTCGCACGTGAGTCGCACGCACTACCCTTACCTTGTACGCTGTAGTTTTTGCTGTAACATGTAGCTGTTTTAAATCTGTTTTATTAAGGGAAGACAACTTTTTGTAGTGATGTTCATTTCCCGTGATTCAGAATCGCGCTTCAATGCAAACGACTGTATCGATACTAACGATGCATGCTTCGTTCGGACGAAGGAGTTGGGAGCGGGAAGCGCTCCGCCGGGAGGAGCCGCGTTGTCCCCGTGCGCCGACACTCCAGGTCGTAGCGTTTAAAGGCTGTCGCAGGTATCGCTCGCAGAATTGTGATTCCGTGAGCGATACCTGCGACTGCCTAGCGATAGCGCCGCGTTTGTTTAGCGGCTGTGTCGCGTCGGCATCGCTACAAAAAGTGATGTGGGCGACTGGCCCCTATATGATAGTTAATTATCATTTTATGTGGTGTTCTTAAATTGTCTATGAGCGACGTTGAATAGGTTTACATCCTAGGGCCTGTAGAATTGTCAAACATCACCGCACAAGACATATATGTCATTATAGCTGGGCCGTGTGAGTGCATATTTATTTATTTATAACTTCACCGCATTTTTGTTGACAAACCATTGCACGGTAAATTAAATAGTCCGTTTTAATAGTAACTCTTCATGTACTTACTTCTTTTTCTTCCTGCCCGTTTCCCACTTTATGTGCGGTCCGCACAGTACGACCGTAGTCTATACTGTAATAGGTTTTGGCTATAGTTTTTTTACGGCCGGCCGCCTGCCTGACGCCTACCCTCCTCGGGCATATATATGAAATATTAGTAGGTTATCGATATAATTTACTAATATTTCTT
>DWTW01002258.1:0-11285 GCA_018246275.1 Papilio slateri
GATGTTAGAACGCAATCGCGGGGTCCGATTGGCGGACGTTCGTATTTGTCTGCCTTTTTCAATGTGTGGTCTATATAATGTTAAGATTTGTACTCTATTCATATACTAAAGATCCCACGGTTGAAAATTTTAGCAAACCTTCTGACCTCTTGAATTTCACTAATGATTTCTTTTCGGTCCAATGTAACTTGATTTAATCATAGAGTTTTTACGAATGTGTCATTAGCAAACAGTAGACACAAAAAAGAAGTCCACTGCTCAAATTAATCGCTATTTGCACTGTTGATGTCTACTTAAATATTTACAACGATCAATACAGTTGCAGTGCGGTACAGAAAGCAAAGGTTAGGAAAAATATGTGTTTATGTAGAGGTCCTAGAGCCGCTCACACACGGAACACACGGAAATTGTAAGTATTTCTCTGAATGTTATCTCGTGGCACCCCCGTGTCCAGACGGACCTTCTGCAACGCTTGCCGCTTCTGCTTGTCACTACTACTGCGAAACTTTATCGTGATATAATAAAAAATCCACCCTCGTAACCATTACCATATTTCCATTTGGCACGGTCCTGACACATCTCTGTCTCCTACTCCACCCGTATGGGTGTAGATGTATATCTACCCACACATGCTCGTCGGTTACTGGTACTCTTAACAGCGGCTCTCTTTAATATGGTACCATTCGGGACGATATAAGTTTGTTCAGGACGTCTCCTACCAACACTGCCACTTACTTTTCAAGTGATCATATTAGGTGATATTCTATTTAATATTTCCTTTTATGGAGACATAGTCTGAGTTATAAATGATTACGATGTTTATAACAATAAAACATTGTTGCATCTGTTATTGTGTTGTTAATGTATTATCTAGGAGGGAAGGGCCGGGCTAGCGAGGGCGGCGGTGTGCGCCGCGGTGTGGTCCGCGCTACGTACCTAAGCTCGTCGTTTTGCGGCGCGTAGCGGGCGCCGACTGTCGGACACAATGGCCGCAATCTAACATCTCGCGTATTGTCTACCAAATGCTCTAACGACACCACGGTGCACCACGAGCTACGCCACCAACAAATGGATACGGAATAAGCACTAAGCTTATTTAAGACGCGATTTGGTTCTAAAGATATAACAAAAGTTTATCAATTACACAATTTACATTTTTCGATTGTGATACTCGTAAGGCGACATTGCTATTGCTATTTTATTTACATAAGTATTTAATTTTGTACAAGAAAAGTCGGCAACTTTATCTTATGCAATGTTCAATAAAGTTTAAATATTGTATGTGGTTCTTAATTTGTTAAAAAAAATAAAACAATTGACATATAAAGGAAGTCTATCGAAGTTAAGTTTGACCATCGGATAGTAGGTTAGTTATGCGCCTCCAAATGTTCACAGGTCCGTGTCTATCGGTGGTGCAGAGTGCAGGCGGCCAGCCGCGGGCGCGCGCATTGTTCCTGCGGGCTAGCACTGCTCACCCCATTGTTCGCTCGCCGTCGTTCGCCCATTGTCCGTTGCTCACCACTTCGCCACCACGCCACCACGCCGCCCATTGCAAACTTTATGCAACCGCCCGAGGATAGAGCAACTAACGCTCGTTGAAAATAACAAGGGAACTCGAATACCAAGTCACGCCTGTGAAACATATCATAGCTGGAAATATGGCTAGCGTCTGTACATTTATCTCCATTACGACTTTGTACTACACCTTGTTTATAGGCGAACCAAATTGACACAAGCGTAAATGTAAAAATCTTTGTCTGTAATTACACGAACGAACATAATCGGTAATTCACAGTAATGTCTCGTGGCACGCAAAACGTAATGTCATACACGAAAACCTCACGCGACAGTAATATGCAATGTCGTAATGTGAGAGCATCGGCACAGTCGGCGGCTAATTATAGGCCGGACGCTGCCAGGCTAAGAGGAAAATGAGCATCGTGAAGGTACGCCGGGAGAGTTCGAAAAGGACTGATTTGGTTTCTTAACGTGGCATACAAGGTTTCTTGGAACTTCTTGTTCGTATTACGGTCAACAATCATATTAATTCTTATACAAGAATTACGCAAGCATCAATTTTACATTTTTTGGCCCCGGATAAATACGATAATTGTGGAAAGAGTAGCTGTAGTGCGAGCGAAAAGTCTCAAACCTATTAACATGACAACCCTTATAACAATTATTTTTTAGGTCGCAGTATAATGAGGACCGAATTCGTCGAATGTCCGTTGTTCTGGATTGTCCGGTGGCGCTTACATCTGACAAAAAAGTAAGTATAAGATATAGTTGTAGGTATTCGTGCAGAGCCGCCCTGCCGCCGGCCGCGCCGCCTGCCACACCGCGTGCCACACCGCGTGCCACACCGCGTGCCACACCGCGTGCCACACCGCCACACGCCTGACATTTATCTAGATTTGTCAGACTCTAGCGTATCATATGACTTCAATGGACTTAGTAAATTTGCGCCACATTGGGGTCCGGTCCGCGGTACCGGGTCCAATTGTGAATCTAAATTATCATTACATATTATTTTCATTTTAATTTATTAATTTCAATATTGAATTATTTAAATAATTAATTTGATTACTTATCAACTTTAATCATTATTAATTATTGAAAATTTATATTTACCAACATAAAAAGAACTAACAGCAAAAGAATTTTAAAATCGGATCAGTAGAACTGGAGATTACCCCGAACGAACAAACTCACAAACTTTACCTCTTTATAATATTAGTATAGACTACAGCAATTATTTTGATTATTGCCGATGATGTCGCCTAGACTTGAAACTCCTGATTTATACCAGAATGACCTACGCTTAATGCATCAAAAATATTAAGCTAAGCAGAACGAACCTTTACAGCGGCCCCTGGCACAATATACAGGAAGCTGATAGTTTCAGAAATATCTAGGAAGATCTAGTTATTTCAATACGTAAACATAGATGAGCATCTTTATAAAAAAAAAGTAAAAAGTTTTAAATTTAATAATAGAACGATCAATTAAAGAGCAAAATAAAAGATGAGTCATTATAGAAGTTTGCGATATCAATGGGCGATTGGTTTCTTAGAAATGAGAATGGTTAAGCGAGACGTCAAACGTCGCGCGACAGCGTGAGCGGGCCGGCCCAGGTAACATAAGGCCCTAGCACACCCAGGTGAAGCGATTGCAAAAATATAAGCTGCTATTTATAAATTCATAGTACTACACTCACATTAATGTATAAAAGACAGTATTGGGTTAAGCAGAATTACCAAAGCAGTAAATTTACTCCCTTAGAGATGCGGTTGTTTAGATGTATTCCAGGGAAATTGTAGCCTGACTGAAGAATGGGATTAGAACTGAGCAAGATCTACTGACGTGGTATATACCTTAGGTAATTTGTAAATGCGAATGAAAGTAGGGAACATAAGTGAATTGAGAGAAAAGAGAACTAGTGGCGTTAGGACTTAGGGTCCTTCAAGAAGAGTACTATTTCCTTAATGACTGGCAACGCAATTGCAGTTCCTTTATGGTTGTGGGTGTCCATGGGCGGCGGTGATCACCTAACACTGGCTGCTGCACGTTGGCTCACTTAACTAATAAAAAAAACTACGCAAAATTTAAGTTACGAAACCAAGTCAACACCTCGGGAGAAGGTAAAAAGTTGGAAACATTGTAAATATCTTTGACGGTATCTTATTATATTAAAATAAACTTAACTCCTCGCTCACGTTGAGCGTAAGGCTTTCCCGTTGTGCCCAGATGCGGCGGACAGGTGCGAGCGATCAATTAACAGGAGCGACGCGGCCAGCGCGTGCCCACGGCGACCGCCCCGCCCGTCCGCGCGTGCTGCGCGAGATCATAAGAGGAAGCGGTAAACAAGCTCTGAAGCTTTATTTACGAAATTTTTTGTCGCAAATCTTACTGTTTTTTTATATTGGATATTGTTCGACGTATTAAACTTTTATAACATTAAAAAATTGAGGTGAAGTTAATTAAATTATTTAATTTATTCGTTATATGTCACGTAGTTTTATACTCATATTTCCTGTTACGTTATCCATATCACCAATTTATAACAGGAAGTAAGTAATTTCTATAAAATTATGTTAGTTAACAAACTGGTTTTATAGATAGCCAGATAGCCTTACGGCAGAGTCAAAAAACTACTTTCGCCACGACTTCCACGCAACCATCATATATTTCTGTAAATATGTATTTAACATATGTAGGATAATATGATGTGTTCTGTAATTAAGCATAAAACAAGCAAAAGTAAATTTAAAAGGCAACAAACCCTAACAACTGTAGGTAGACAATGAATCGGTCAAGCCGTTTAGTCTGCAAGAGGTCAGAATTTAACGGACATACAAACATACCCGCAAAACATTACTTTATTAAATTAAACATTACCACCACATTACTTTATACAATTAAATTAAAACATTACGCTCCTGTCAGATGGCAATAAGTACAAATTATTAATGCACTACAGCTTGTAACTTCCACCACACATCAAGCTAAAGACGTTCCCCAGCTCCGACCGCACCGCGCGTGTTACCACTGCCATCCTTGCGACTGCGCAGCCTACATACACTTTTTTATGTAATCCAACTCCTTGATTAATCGATACTGGCTGGTTAGAGTATTTGCATACACTACAACTGTAGGCAGTAAGAATCGTGGTAAATATTTAAGTAACGTATACTTAGATTATTAGATTATTTTAGCAGTATTTTCTACAACATAGCCTACTCCATTCATATAAAAGATATATTTAAGTCTTGTGGTAGAAGGCATTGGGGAAGGTTTATGTGCGGCAGTGGTGTGATATTTTTTCTTTTTTTCATCGTTAGACTGTAATGGACGGACACTTAATTAAATATCTTAAGAATATTTGAAATAGAAGTATGCTTCTGCGTTTCGTCTGATGAGTAAGGTGCCGGAAGCCCAATTTCAATTCCCTTCCTCCTCCCAGAAAGGATCGGGACGGTACTTCCGATCCTTTTTAATAAGGATAGGGTGGGAAGAGGAAAAGGATTGGAGCGGGATGAGTAGGAAAAGGAAATATCTTTTTTCCTATCCCTCCTCTGTCCATTTAAAGGTAAACAACGCATCTGCTTGTTGCGGATGCCTATGGGTCGGCGATCACATCAGGTGAACAGCTTGCTCGTCTGCCGCTATCAACCATAAAAAAATAAAACAAACAAAACAGCGTATCTTCCACAGCTTACATTGTTAAACTATAGTAAACTACATAATAGATCAGGTGCAGGCGCCGGTGCAAGTCCCTTGTACATCTCATTTAGATCAAGATTTGAAATTATAATCAGTAAGGTAATCGCATTAGCAATTAACCCAACGATATGTCATACAGGTATTTCAATAAAAAGAAACGTTCGGTCGCCGGTCGGGGTTCGATTCTAAAGCAGTCTAAAAACTAAAGTGGTATTGATAGTAGAGAGCAGAATATAACCGACTCTATTACACTCCCTTGTATTGAAGTTGAAATCGATCCGCTACACATGTGTACCTCTAATGTACTAGCGCTGCTGACCTCGAAACTAATAAAACGGCGCAGCGCAACACAATATGGCTATCGGTCGACCATACATTCGCAACAACAAATCTAACAGATATTTTTTAAGAACAATAGCACAACACCGTTCCCAGCCCGTGTGCGCCAGCGGCTCCCACGGACCGAAAACAGATATCAATTTTTATAATGGCGTATTCTTATGAAATGAAAACCGTGATAGTAAAGCGATACTTTTTTCGTCACCAGGCAAAATAATATCTGCACCAGTCATAATTAAAACCGTCGATTAACGTCTCAGAAAACTACAGAAATTTGTGCAGATTAGGGAGTGGTCTATTCCCCAGGTCTATTCCCAAGGTAATAGGTAATCCTTTTTTCTGTTTATCCCCTTCTCCGTCCATTAAAAGGTAGGCAACGCATCTGCAACTCATTAGCTTGTTGCAGATGGGTAGCGTTCACTTGATATCAGGTGAACCGTTTGCTCATTTGCCACCTTCTACTATAAAAAAAAATGCCAGCAGTATAACTCGGATCACCTTATAAGGTCGTAAAATTTAATACGCAATTAAAACACCATTACAAGCCACGCTAGTCGATTACCCATTAAACCGCAGCTTCAGCTTGTAGGTCACAGAGCCTGTGCGGCTCATTCAGTTCATTAAACGCACTGCTTACGCAACTTTTCGTCGAACTTTTCTTATCGCATGGATATTTCTGACGCGTTATTGCGTTACTTACGTAACCTTACGTAATACCTCGAATCATTGGAAATTATATCTTTTATATTTTTCTATAAAGCCTTCATAACCAGAAAATTTGTGGCACTTAAGCAAAGAGGTTTTGACATTAAGCTCTGATTGTTTAAAATAAACAGTGTAATATATTTTATATGTTTACATTAATAGATATAAAGCTCGTTTATATGTATGTATGTGGGGATTGGTGTGTCATACGAAGCAGTGCTCAGTAGGCCAGTGTGTGACGTGCAATCTTACCGGGGGTACTGGAATTAAATCCCAAATTGTACTAATCAATGAACATTTCAGTTCAGTATGTAATAAACCACAAGTTCTCCTTTCTATTATTTGGCATCTAACGAGATCGATTGAAACCGAAGAATAATATTAATATCCGGATATTCCAATAGCGACAAGTCGTGAGAATTTAATTATAACTGGATAATGACGGCAAGTAACCAATATTTGTGTAAGATTCTTCAAAAGGACCTTCATCCATTAGACGATGTATCTTGATGATAATTAAATGATGACTTCTTTTAGATATGGGAATATAATTGGCGTTATAGTATATTCAGTTGAATTTAGTGATAGAAGTGATGGAGACACTCTCACTTGGACTATCGCTGAAATCTTACCTCTGAAACCAAGTTGGATCACGTCGTCCTACCGGCCACGATGTTGGTTGATCAACCTGCAAATAAACAAACATATTTGTTATAAAAAAATCAAATAAAGTCAATTAACAGGAACAAAATGCAGTAAACGTTTTAAAATTAAGAACTAAAATCAAGAGCTGGAGCACTGGAGGATCGAAGAAGAAAGTATATTCCGTCAACGATATACTTTTAATTGATACCTTCGAGCATGTCTCGGTAACTGTACAGTGACCGCTACGAGCTCGATTGCCCGATGTTAACAGTTAACGTGACGTAGTGAGCGACGTGCAGATAATCCAAGATAAAATGAAGCGTCGCGCGTGGTCACCATATCGCCATCGAACCGTGCATGTCACACGCGACTACCGCCTATATCGTCAATGTCGTTGTATGCGATCATTTCATAATAGACGCCCAACCACGATAGTGATCTAAACGTTTCATTCTAAGACAACAAAAAATTAAAAGTTGAATGAGATAAGACAAATGCCTTCGTCAGAGCTTCAGCCAGAGATACATTTGCAAAGAACATGTTAATAATATACCGATGACCACTTGTGCGTAGATATATGGATGCCAAGAAGTGAAAGTCCCTATACTATAATTGTATTTCGTGCTAACAAATAAGGCGGATAAAATCCCAATGGAGACGTCGAATCCTATTTAATATAGCTATCCATCGGGCTTTGCTCCCCGTTATCTTTTGTAAGATCGTGTTTTTCCGGAATAGATTCGCAGTATTCGTCATATTACGACATCTCACGGATATTTTAGATATCAATAAGTATATGGGACATTTAGATATTAGTAAATCGTGCATCGATATCAACGAGAGCCCATAAGATGGCAATCTAATAAGTTGTATATCTTCTAGATAAAGATTTAAAGTTATAACGGAGGAATGGAAAAACTTTCTCTCTCGTATGTTTATTAAGTTGAAAACAATAATGATCGGAGCGCGTTGAATTTCTCCGCTCGTGTTGGCGGGCTCAATGAGTCAATGCTCATATGACACTCGCGCCTACTCCGCGGACCGGTCCCTATAGGGTCGCCAGTGACGTACGCGGTACGTATTCTTCTTTATTATTATAGTTCTTTTAAACTAACCAATGATTTTTTTAAATACAAAATTATTATATAACAAGAGTACTTATAGATTGTATAGTACGAGTATATCAAGTTGACGCGGGAAACTTCGTTCCGTCTTAGAATTAATTTATGTTGTGTCAGCCTATTGGCTGTATCCATTGGCAGATCCAGGAGGGATCCGAGGAATCCTTTCCTAGATAAGAGAGCTTCCATGGAAAATTTAAAATTAAACTTGATAATTTTTTTAGACAGCATTACACTACCCGGTTCTAACTTCGCGTACACAAAATATTCTGTGTATTTTAGTTTTTGCCGTGCTAAAATCTACCGTCGTCGGGTGGGTCGAGCGAACTCCCCCTCCCCCACGACGATCCCAGGTCAATTCCATTCATTATAGCACCTTGAAATATATGACATTTTGTACAATGAAATACTCTTTATATTTTCTTTCATTTCATCAGAGATAACGTTGTAGGCATATACTTATAGAAACTAGGTGCTCTAAGTAAAGTTTTCTTTTAATAATGTTGCTCTCTGTTCCAAAATAAAATCTTGATTATTATCATTCTCACTCGTGAATATATATTTTAAGTTTTTGTAATGTATACACATTAAAATCTGTAATGATGTTGCCGTTACGTAGTTAAAGGTAAAAGGAATTCAAGTTTTTGTAAGAGTTATTTTGGCAATTATTAAGGCTGTGGCGATCTCAATGGCGAAGCCATCGACATTTCATCGTGTTTAACTTTATATATGTAAGCATCATTCGGGATACCGGCCGATCGCAGCTAAAATTCGGACCCAGTTAGGTACTTCGTTATTTGTAGAAGCTCCAAAGCTCATATATGGTCACCCTAACCCCGAACGACGTTGCTTTGCGAAACAGTTTCACTTTCGTCGGCCACCTGTTCGGTGGCATTTTTTTCGTCCGATTAAACTGCACCCATGATCGATTTCATCGCGAAACGATGGGCACATAGGTGTAGCCGCATCGATTAAACACACCGTTAATATAAGCTCCCTGTTACAGTCCTTATAGAACAATGATCTCGGAGGCTTGTCTCAAAATCTCGGGGCTCGTATCTGGACACATGATTTCTTTTACTTAATCCATTAACACGATTCTACGTTTCAAACGTTAAGAGCCATAGGATCGTTCTTCTCTTGGATACACTTTATAAGCAGACTGAAACACTGATATCGCCAATGTAATGTGAACAAATATAAACAATTCATCTAAGGTTTCACCCCCAAAAACTTAGCGAGGATCGTGCTGCTGTGTCCTAGTTTGTGCAGAGTTGAAAGCGAAACCGGCATTCTACAGATCGGGCGCCGACCCCCAGCGGCACTGCTAATTCAGAATCTCACATGACCACGAAAATTTTAATGACTATATCATTCCATTTCTTATGCAGTGACCGCCAATTTTACCTCGAACATCGAATTTATTATGTATATGAGACAAAGATTGGCGATGATACTGAAATAACGGAAACGGTTTGGCGAATAAATTGAATAAATTTAAGTAAATTATTCTGTGAGTCATGGTGACCGCGAACCGGAGTAGTGAAAGTATTTTCACTAGTGCTGTCGCACTGATCTACATGCTCTGCTGTCTAGACCACCTGCTGGCCACATTATGGAGCTTGTTTCTGCCTTGGTTTTTACCATCTACCACTGTGAAATGCTCGTATTAACTCATATTAACGCTTCCAGACAACATTGTTGTTTATTTATTCTTCAAAGTGCACGCACGCTTCGACAAGCGTGAAACGTGAACCTATTGTGTCGATCTTCATTTGTTTACACATATTTAATTCTCGTAAGAGATTATATGAGCACATAACTTTTAAAGATGTAATTCGTTTATAGTAATCGAAATTAGACTGTATACCAAACGGATAAGATCAATATTTGCATGGCCTCAAATCTAAGATGTTGCCATCGTAAAATCGATGTTAATTAACGAAACGATGTAATGAGGCTGTAACGTTTTTTATGTTATTAAAAGTTGTTAAACAGTCGATAAAAATGTAATCTTTAACGATATTTATTTAGAGATTACAAAGTATGTTTGCAATGTTTGCATCTTCACTGATGCAACGACTTGTGAAGTGTTCGTAAATGCTTTAAGTCCTAATGGAAAAGGATAGACCCAAAAGTTTTAAACATGGAAGCACACATAATTGCTTTTGGGATAGTGAAAACTGGTTCTTATTTTGATGGTAGCAGGCCTACCAGGTAGATGGCGACCACCCTCAAGGTAATTCAGAATGAAATAATATACATCTGATATGTCCCAAATATGTATATGGTAATCACAAATTGTGTAACTTTAAGAGATGTTTTACTTTGTGATGTTTCTGACGATTCGCAAAAGACGTATTCTCATTAGATCGACAGACACAACCACCTAGCTCTAGTTATTTATTACTTCGCTCTATATGCTCGCGGCAGGTAAGTTTTCACGGTAGCCGATCGCATGTGATAGTAATGTATTCAGTTGAAAGTGGCCGCACCGAATTGCGACATTCGCCAATTACACAAATGACTTAATTACACAGCTGCATTGTGTAGCGACGTGTGTACTACCTGTGGACACTTGGTACACGGAGCCGAGTCGATACGCCGACATGGAATGAGCTAATCAAACGAAGTCATTGTCAGTATTTGGTTTTTAATTTACATAACAGCTTACGGTTAGAAATACGACTTAAAATGGATACCTGTCAGGATTAAAAGCTTCTGCTCACTCTGACACTCCGATTGAATTTGGGCCTTATAAATATGTCACGGTATTTCCTTCCTTGCTCTTTTCTTCTGATTATATAGTTAAAATTAGATAGTTGCCACCGTATTTAAGTCCTAAGTACGTCTATTGCAATAAAAATCTATTTTGAGTTCTTCACCACACGACCAGAAGTTTATCATCGCTTCATCACAGGTGAACAAGCACCGGTGCCTCGTTACCGTTGTGCATTAGAGGGTAGCGCATAAAACTTTTGGAGAAAGTCGCTACCCAGGTCGTTGGTGAGCAAAAAACGAAAGACTTTCAGAGTGATGCGGGCCACGGGCCACTGCGCACAACAAGCCGTATTGTTATACGAATTACAGGAAACGAGATGATTGAACAATACACTCAAGTTATCATATCATAGAAGCTTCCAGTAATGCAAAACAAAACGTAATTCGAGAGAACATTGTAACAATGTGGAATTCTTTACCTGAAGGTTCTTGGCTTGCAAAAGTTTATATATGTATATATATATATATATG
>DWTW01002259.1:0-11283 GCA_018246275.1 Papilio slateri
ATATTAAACTAAATAAACCTATAAAATTAATAATTTAATTTAATAATTATTCTTAACATGAAAACAAAAACAATATGAATTATGTTATACACATCTCAAAATAACAATATTAGAATTCGTTCTTTCCGCTTGTCCGTTTCGAATAAATAAAGCTGTGGGCCGGGCCTTTATTAAATTTAAACAATAAAAGCGAAGCATTTGTAACATCTGCGAGCGTTACGCACAGAGCTTTCTTGTACGGAAGTACTCTGAAAATGGTATTTGTTCTTATATTTTGGAAATGGTGACGTGCTGTAAATTAGAAGATATTTCATATTTCGTTTGCATATCTTTTAAATCTTTTTTGTTTTACTTCTTTGTATATTTTATTATATTGAAAGTACTATTACTGCATATACCGTGTAGAATACAAACAAATTATAATTATGTATATCTATATATACATAATTATATTTTTTTATTCTGCACGATATTGCATATACCGTGCAGAATAAAAAAATATTTAACAAAGGTTTTTCTGTGATGTCATGGGATGGTTTGTAAGATAGCTTGACCGACAGAATATTATTAAACAATTTATTGAATCTTGAATATATACATATAAGATATGTAGGTAATTAGATTAACCTATTAATGAAGGAAATATAAGTCTTATTTTAAAAATGTCACAATATCATTATTGAAAAATATGTATATTTTTTAAGGAATATTTAACTGTTCATTAAAACAGATTTAAAGTTAAACGGTTAAGTTAAGTTAAACGGTTAAAATGCTCAACCATACATTTTTCAAATCCTTTGTCAGAAACAGGTGTTCGTTGTTTCAAGGACCACACACCACCACTCCTGGCAGAAGAGGGCTTGGAAGTTATTTATGTATGCCACAGTAATAAAGATATACAACGTTGTATATTATTCTTGATTATTTGTGGTCCATGATAAATCTTGCTTAATTTGAAAGAGTTTTATTATATCATTTATTTTATATAACATCTCAATTTCATTTAGCCCAGATACATCGATCGAGACCTTATTATCGTAGGGTTTATAGATACTCTACCAAATTATGTATGTAGCGAAAGGAACATGAATTTTGATTTAAATTAGTAACTATAGAATTTAGCACAGACATGCTAATATTTATGACAAATTTATATTTATAGACTTATTTATTTTAACAAGTCCTCTCAAAGGATGAACACGAGTTACCTAATAAAATTTATGGGGTAAATAGTAAAGCTCGGTACTGTGCGGCAAGTTTCAGCTTAATCGAAACTTAGTTCAACAAAGTTCTTGACCTACATTTATAACTAGGCATCTGGATAGATTGTACTTCGATTAATAAGTGAGCGAGAGAGATATTTTACGACTATTGGAAAGAGATTGTAGGAAACTATGAGAAACCTCATAAATCAAATACTGTTGTAAATAATACATAATTTGGAGAACTGCGCAACCCAAATGGGAATAATTATTATAGGCTTATAATTAGTTAACGTGAGCCGCAAAATATAAAAACACGTTTACCGTTTAAAGATTTTAATTGAAACCTGTGAAATGAAACCTGGCTTTGGTCGACATTACTCTCATAAAGTGACTTATATGGCAGAAATTAGTATTGATTAATAAAAATCAATTCATCATACGGTTATATTAAAGACTAGCGGCCCGCCCCGGCTTCGCATGGGTAATTAATAAAAATTAAAAAAAAACATAAACTATATCGCTTATGTTTATGAGGGATAATGTAGTATTCTAATGGTGAAAGAATTTTTCAAATAGGTCCAGTAGTTTCAGAGGCTATTCACTTCAAACAAACAATCAAATCTTTCCTCTTTATAATATTAGCATAGAAAAGTTACAACTTTAACAACAACAACTTTTAATAGTATGTATCAGGTCTGAAGCATTAATAATTCTTCGCACCTGTTTTCAATTTTTTGTCTTTGTTGATGTTTTGGGTGTAGCCGTTTTTGGGTTGGTTTGGTTGGCTTCGTTGTTCATCAATTCCTCAACGAACATAACTTCTGAATGCTCTGGTTCATTCAAATTTCCTTATACTTGTATTTAATGTTCTTTGAGAAAATACGATGACGTTTTCTAATCCAAACCGGGGTGAGAAACGTTCAACTTATAATTTGGTTTTCTTCACTAACAGCAATGTTGAACAGTATTAAGAGACGAAGTTTATCCGAGCGTCATTAGCCAATCGGAGGAAAGCAACTGCACTGTCGTAAGTTCTGTTCATAACTAATTTCTGCTTCCTGATAGACTTTCGCCAAGCTCGGTAGCCAATAAGGAAACTTTTAATGAGGACATGTATGTAATATGCTCTGGTTTTATATTTAAAACATGATTTAAGTGTAGTATTGTGCGATTATTACTAGAACTTTACCTTTAAGTCTCGAGTAGCCTTATTATATAGTTTATTGAAACTATTAACCAAGATGTGTATTTGATGTGCAAATGGCTGTTACTTTTATATTTTTACTAGCTGACCTGGCACCCTTGGATAACTCCGGGTCGATTACCTTCATTGAAGTACCTTAAGAAGGACTTACCTAGAAGCGCATGGAGCCCAGTGGGCGACAGTGAAGGGCGAGGCGCGGACGTGGTTACATCAAGCGAGTCCCGTCATCGGTGTTAGACCCGCGCTTAAATTTCCTTTCGCGCCAGTTTTTTTTTGCGATTTGCGATCAAAATATGCATGAAATGCTTAAAGTAACTAACTTTTTTTTAAATTGATAAGGATTAATATCATAAACTCTATCCGTCTAAATAGCTTTCCAATTACTGCAATGTACGTGACCATTTCTTTGGACGTTAGAATGGATATAGCTTGACTTTTCTGTAGACCTTTATCTCTTTTATAAGAGGACTATCCTACCATAAAAAGTTTGACTTTTTCCGACAAGGTCAAAAATTATCGTCAAATTTCTATCAATTTACACTAAACCTTACAAATTATGCACCTTACTTTCTCATGAATTCCTCCGCCTTTTAGTAAAACCGCCGCAAAACCACATGAAAATCCGTTCAGTATTTTTTGAGTTTATCGCGAACAGACAGAGAGACAGACGCGGCGAGGGACTTTGTTTTACAATATGTAGTGAAAAGATCATACAACATAAAGATTTAGCAAAAATTGTCAGGACAACATATAATCAATTCTAAGCATTTTTTATTGTCTTTTTACTATTAAGTTGAAGTCTCAAACTATTATAGATATCATCGAATGGACCCACGTCAGGTTAACAACTTTTACAATACTCAAAATAAGGATTGGTTGTTGCAGTACGCCACGTTTCAAGATTGCTATTACTTGTTTAGTAAGACGCAGTGCCTTCTAACGAAAAATTTTTATTAAAAGTTCTTCACATTATATTGTTTTATGTTTCAAAGCGAAGTTTATACGACTTTTTTAATCTCCTTGACCAAGTTTTCTTATGAACGCAGATCTAGTACTATACAAACTGCAATTATTCGTTGTTGAAGCGAAACACTGAAGCTGATATATATTTTATTTATAATTTTTTTCTATACAGATGTGTCTTTCCCGTGAAAACGCAAATTTCCAGAAAAAAGAACTAATTTTTAGAGCGCTATCTCTCGGGCCGTGGGTGATGAAGACAACATTGCAAAATCTCACTAAGATCTTCTGTGATATAACGCTAGGTGTTCGATTCTAAATATTTTCCAGTAAGACACGATCTTATAATGACAATGCAGAGCGAAGCTCGGTCGACACCTATTATTATATTAGAGTTTTTCGAACTACATTTAATCAAAATTAAAATAAAAATAAAAAAAAATCGATCTACCACCGAAATAACCCCAAGAAACTGAACTTGATATAAAATAAGGTTAGTTGTTATTTATTTATTTGATATCAATTTATTTATTGGGGTTACAAGCATTTTAAAAAGGTAAATGATACCAACAATTTTCGTAACTCGATGAACACAACTGGTTTTACACCCCTTATATATCTTATAACGTTTATCATATCAATTGTCTCCGAAACAACTTATGCATTAGACAGTCGCCCTTCAGGCCAGCAGCGCTTGCTTTAAATTTGTTGCATCTCGAGTGTCCCCGGTCAACTACAAACAACGTTGCTTATTGCTGTTTGCTTTGCTAAATTGCCAAGAGTTCAGAGTGGTTGTCCTTATTTAGAAAGTATATGTATTGTATATTATAAATCGCTTGTGGGAAATACATAGTTTTGATTTTTGGTGTATTGAAATACAGTAATAACGAATATGCTAGACAAGTAGTGAATCATATTCGTTATTATTGCCTAATGCAATAAAAATGTTAATCTTATTGTGCTGTTATGTGTTCTTATAATCGGATGTTTTTTAATGTCGTCGTCGTTTCAGCAGATATTCGTCCACTGCCGGACGGAGGCCTCCCCCATTGATAGCCACAAAGATTGGTCCCCTGCCATCCTCATTCCGTGGGCTCCTGCAACCTTGAACAGACAGTCTACCTTGTGGGCGGTCTACCTATTTTAAATGTATTTGTGTTATTAGGTATAAGATTGTTGTCATACAACCTTATGTAATAATATGTAAAATGTGTTGAATAATTCAGATCGATTTTTCTATTATATTGAGATAGGTACATTGAATGGAAATCAAATCATCATCGAACTTTTCTTTCCATATGGAAGAAAACTGAAATGTAACTGAGATGAAAGTTTCTTCGTTACGAAATTGTTTTTCTTATACAGACAATAAGCTCGTAAAGAAAACAAACGATTGTTCTGAAATGTTCCTACGAAGTTTAAAATTGTGATTGCCTTGTAATAATGTTTGCACAATTTCGTAACTTTGCAGGCATCAGATGTTTTTGGTCTAAATAAAATTTTAGTATTATTGTAGGAATTAAATTTGTATTATTTCGCTTAGAAAATGGACAATAATATTAATTTTAAAATTAATAAATTTAAAAATAACATTATTACAGTATTAAAGAAAAGCAATGATAAGTGAGGGACAAACAGGTTTGAAAGCGTAATACCGATTACTTCCCAATTTCTTGTACTAATTAGTTACCGTTTTTTATTATTGTGAACAAAACTAGTGAAAAATGTTACGTTGAAAAACGTTTATTTCATGATAATAGACTCATTCTCTTATATTTGGTCTTTAAAAATCCGCACAAAGCTGATAGAATCGATATACCACATCATTGTATTGGTTATGTAAAACTCATTTTACATAATTGCATGGATTATGTAAAATGAGTGAGTTTATTTTATGATTTTAATTTATTTTAATCTACTCGTAATTAGCTCCATAGACAAGATATCTCTTTTGTTACAACTAAAATTCAGATTGACATTGTTACAAATGCTTTTTTGCATTTAAAAATACTTAGTAATTTCAGTAATGCAAGTTGATAAATAAAAAGTTTCAATTCATGTGACATCCCTCCGCGCTCATTTAGAAATGGAAATACGCGAGAAAGGTGTACAAAACAGCTGTACCATTATTTAGGTTGAGAGGAAAAATCCTGTGGTCGGATTTGCAGCATGAAAATGGTTGACCTCAATCTTTATTTGTAGCATACATTGAGATTTCTTTTTGCAGGTTTGTTGTTTTTAAATCTCGCCATAGTCCTATTTATAGACTGCTATGTTGTTTTCCCAACCCGTTAATTATAACTTAATTATTAGAAGTTCTTTTATTAATATTTATTGGATCTGAAAAAGTTTAATTCAGTTTTTTTTTATAAAATATTTATCATAGAAATTATTGCTAGAATTGGAAAACGTATCATCGATTCAGTACATAATGAAAATATAAACTCACATTTAGTTCCAATCTAATAAAAATCGTATTTCGTATTTGAGTCAAAATGTGCCAGTAAAGTTATTGTCCAAAAAGATTAAGATATAATTTAAATGATTATATCCTAATCTTTCCAAAAAGATAGCTAATACATATGTCCTTCCTATGATTTTCTAACTAAAATAACCCTGAAATTGCCCGCAACAATTCCTTTTTTCCGATAGACATTGTATGAAACATATTAAATAATACTAGATTAATATCACAACACTGTTATAAACTGTGGCAGATTCTAGAAATAACAATGTTCGATGTTACCAAACCTAACAAACTTCATTTAATGTCAAGTTTAACCCGAAAAGTTTACAACGTGAGCTGAGTTTATAGGATAGCCTCTTTAGAAAGATTAATGTGCTTAGGAAGTACTCGTACTTTATCACACTGTTTATATTTGATGAGGTCTAATTGCTATCACAAATATAATAGCCACCAGACTTCTAGGTAATCTTTGAGTGAAGATCGCGTTGCTACCACTATAAGCTTTTTTATAATTCCATATGATAGCATCTTATTTTCATAGTGTGAGAGAGAGAGAGAGAGAGAGAGAGAGAGAGAAACACGAAACAAGGAATACAATAGAAAGATTGAATCGCTATTATTTCTGAACTAGCAAAAGCAAAATAAAAAGAAAAAACTCGGCAATATAACTAAAGAAAATCAATTATTAACTTTATTAAATTTGTCAATTAAGTGTAAGATATAAATAGTTATAAACAATGTCACTAACAAGGTATAGTAAATAAAAGTAATGAAACAAGATGATAGACCAATGTTCAAGCAAAACTTTCATTGATCCTGGGAAATCGGAATTGGTTTTCGAGTGTTTACGTGGTAGAAATTAAATACAAGTACAAATATGCATGTCGGTTTACACCCTAATATTTGAATCTGCAAGTAAATTCTGAAGCGATATTATAGAGGAATAACAATGAAATTTTACTAACAAAAGTAGTTGTTGAGTTGAAATCTTAAGAACTATTATTTTCATTTACGTTACATTATAACAATCAAAATAAAACTCCTGTACGTAAAGTTGATGCAAACAGCGAGACGTACGCATTGATAAACTTGTGCTTTCAAATGACAAGCAAAAAGAAGCTTGTTTTAAAACTTTGTCTCGAGAGTTACAAAGGTTGAGTTTTGCCATTTCATTTCAGTACTGCACAACATTTCAGTGTTTGAAAGTACATACATAAAAAATAATCTTATTGGATAAATTTATTTGTTCAATTAAATTATTTTATGTAATTTTAAAAAATTGAAGTGTTTTTTTTTGTTTTCTTCTGATTTAAAATTAATTGAAAGTAATTGAGGGAGACGAACATTCGTATCTTTTTTAAAGTTCTGGAACCACGTTGCACAAGAATCTTCATTGGACGTGATAAAGTGCAGCAAGGGTCGAAAAAACAGTACAATTGATTCAATTAAAATTTCTGATTGATTGCCTTCAGCGTGATTTTGCATTCATCAAATAATGTTACATTATTAATAGCTATTTAATTGCATGAAATACAATTAAGATTAGAAGAAAAATTATGAATTTTATTTATTTTAATTTATATTTACTTCTTGCTCTAACTTGTCTCGGAATGACAACATAGCGCAGGAGAAGATTTTGTATTTTAACAGCCAGTTAGTTTGAACTTTACAATTGATCCGATATTAAAAAAGAAAAACAAAATTAAAGGTACTTGTATCCTACGACTGCGTAGGTGACGGTTGTGTTTAATTTTATCCTTCTTTAGTATTTATTTAAACTGGCGTTCATATATAGCATGATGTTGGTTCATGACGGTATTGCCATTTTGTTTTCTTTTAAAGAAATTGCTTTCTCTTTTCTTTCTATTTAATCTATTCTATTCTCATTCACACTAGTTTAATGAAAACCCAAAAAGTTTCTGTAATTTAAAAAGGCGAATTACAGTAACATTTGAGCTAGGAAAACTTTGAAGGTTTTTGAATTCTAGTTACAACGCCATCTATACAATATATTATTCCTGTAAGGCTTATTTTCAGATCCGGTACACATTTTTTTAATTGGGTTTCAAATTAGTCTTGCGTCATCTACCTGTGTGTGTACAACGATGTTAATTACACGATATGTAAGTGCTTTCCATCCAATATTCAGATGAACCGTTCGCTGCAATCCCGAAGCAGTCCGCGAAAAGTGTGACAAGCAATTAATGTCAAGTGCTGGTCTTTTTTATTTGGGTAAAAATGAAAACCATTCCAATGAATCAGTCATTGCAGACAAAATATTAAAGGTAATGAATTTACAATCTCGTGTTTGGTGTCGCCTCATGAAGTTCATAAAGAATCATTTATCAAAAACCACAAATATTTGTTTAGTCAGCTCCCGGTAAATCTTATAATTTGAGACCTTACAACAATACATTATCACCCGATACTTAGAGAGAGATGTTATTTAAGTTGATTTTAGCATAATTATCAGGGATTGCCTAAGTTTTCAAACTGTACCGTACGCCTTTGGGAATGAAAATATTTGTATTTACCAACGTAAAATGAAAAGTAAAAATAACCAACAGCGTTGCAACTGTTACCGCGGGCTGTGTTCTAAAGCCGCTGAACAAATCCGACTGAAGGATGTTTCGTCTCGGCAGGAACAAAAGCGACACAGATTATTGTCTACCTCTTTCAAGGATTTCTATTTGTAAAGTTTCCGCAAAATTTACTTGTTTCATTTGTACCTCCGATATAATCTACTTTATGAAGTTGATTATATCGGAGGTACCACAAATCTAGAACAATTAACGAATTTATCGAATTCAAAATACTCTTTAAAATTTATTGGGACATTGTATTTAACACGATGCGTACGATTATTGTAGCGGAATATTTCGACGTAATTTTTATCGGCCCTAAGATATGGAGTTAATGAGAAAATTTGTGCATTTATAGGAATCGATGACAATACATTTTCATATCTTTGTCCCAAGGCCCTGACCAGAATCATCTGGATATTCTTTTTTTTGTAATAATAAAAATTAATTCCAGACGAACGGGAAGACACGACACTCGATGTTACCCATATCCTTTAGGAGAATTAATGTTATGTTCACTTAATGTCTCATTTGGTCGTTATTGTAGTAATGGAAGTAATATAGAATGTACCAATTACACAGCCGGTGCTGAGCGAACTGAATCGTCGTTAAATAAGGTAACGTCCCTGCAGTCAATTGTGTTCTGTAATTTGCAATAAAACATATCCGAATTGCAAATGACCGGCAATGCACAAAAAAATTAACGTTTAACAAGGCATTCCAGTTTTTTTTATTCAAATAAAGCAGCAATTTATATTGAAATTTATATTTCACATAGTCATCAAGGATTAAATATGCATGTGAATTACCATGGTCAAATAAACAAACCAGAATGTACCTATAAATTAGACGAGAAAATTCATCTTACGGGTTCGAGTACTTAAACAAAATGTATATACGAATAATAGAATACTTCTAGTTTCCAGTGTATTTGTCAGTATCTAAAAATTCTAGAGCTGTGCAGGTGTTTTACTGTCGGATGTACGTTCTAGCTTTTTGTCCTTCATAAATGGCGAGATTCTATTCTAAGAATTTTCGTATGATGCATTTAAATCAAGTAAGTAAGGCACACTGCAGAATTTTTCTTTGGAATTACGTTTCTAATTTCTTCGGAATTATGATGTAATTCGTTAACATTAGAATTTCAATTTACAAAATAAACATTTCAGTTTTGTGAAATACCTTATGTTTTTGTTAGCCATGCTGGTGTGAACTATAGAAACGGTTAATGTACGAAAATTTCGGACAGATTAAAAACTAAATATTCTTGTTTGCGAAAAGAACTGTATATTTTCAATCTTACTCGTTTAAGACAGAGACAGCCACTTCTCCACAACTACTCACCATAATGAATCCACGCAAATGAGGCTCTTTTTGTAAAACATTTCCAGTGGCATTTTTTGCAAGTGCACATGGCGCATGATTAGCCCTTTCATATTTCTAAGACAAAGGCTACAGTAAAAGTCCCCCTCTGGTTTCATTTTATATGAAACTAGCGGCCCTCCCCGGCTTCGCACGGGTATTTACCAAAAATGAAGCCCGGGTGGGCCGCTAAAGTAAAAAAAAATATTCTATAACCTATGTTCATCAGAGATAATGTAGGATTCTAATGGTGAAAGAATTTTTCAAATCGATTCGGCAGTTTCAGAGCCTATTCAATTCAAACAAACAATCAAATCTTTCCTCTTTAAATATAATATTAGTTTAGATGACTAACAATTATTTGACTAAAAAGTATATGTGTGTAAATTATTATTACATCGGTTATCTTTATACCAGCCGTAGGTAATTAACCCTTAACTCCAAGTCAACCACAACACCAATCCCTATAACAAATGAAAGTGAATTCTTATTAAAAGTATTGGTAAAAGGAGTTTCTGTAATAATTATTGTACCTCGAAATAATGAGGCTATGATCTTAGCCGGCTAATTCGGATTACATCCACTTGCATAGCTGTCAGCGTAGCGCATGAGCGACTTTAAACTTTTTCAAATTATGCCAAAAGATAAGAACAAGGTTCTGTAAAGTAATTGTCCGTAAGCCACGAAGTAAAAATATGAATACGTTGGAGAAGATTTACTGAAGAAAAGAAATACTTTCTGCAAACGGTACATACTTTGGTCCGATGAAATATGAGATAGCTTTGGTAAAATGTTGTCGGAGGCGATACCAAATTAAGAAACCTGACACAGTTGTCTAAAAGATTGGTGCCTAAGAGGGCGATGTGAGAAAATACTTTTTTTACTGTTATTATTAACAATATTTGTTTCATCGACGTAACTATAAAAAGAGTATGCAAGAACATTCGAAGAAATTGAAAATCCCTTTTTATCCTTTCCCTCTAGCGTAAGTGATTTATACAATAAATATAGGTTATCTTTATTTAGCTAATGTAGTATGAAATATTGTTAATAGAACACCAAATATTTTTTGTCACATTCGACTTTATTGCAAATAACTGGAAAGCTGCCAAGACACTCTGCGGAAAATATGTGACTGCCAAGAGCTTTCTAGCTATCGGTTTAAAAAATAAATGCTATTATTTGTTTACCGTTTGCGATACTTTAATGAATCTAATGTAACTAGTCTGGCCATAAAGACTGTTACATAAAAACTTTTCTTTTTTTCAACCTTTTAATTATTTTGAATTTGGAACACGTATATTATTTTAAAAACTTCTTTGGATTTTGCGCCATTTCACATATTTTTTCGTGTTCATTATCAAATTACAATATGGAATGGGGTGTTAAGCAGAATAGGTGATAGTGATCGCCTTGTACAAGTGGTCGTCGGTCATATTCCAGACACTTCAAAAGCTTGGTATCAGCCGTATGTTCGTATATCGTACTATCAACAGATACAAC
>DWTW01002260.1:0-11281 GCA_018246275.1 Papilio slateri
GTGCCAGGATCGCGCCAAATGGAAATCCGTGATCTCTGCCTACCCCTCTGCGTTACGGGCGTGAGCGCATATTTATTTATTTTATACTAGAAAAATATAACTTGGATAAAATTATGGTTAAAACATTGCGCGCGAGAAACGTACATATGTGTTTGTCGTCAACCGTCTATCTGTCAATCGTGCGCGGGAGCGGAGGCGGATGCGAACGTTTTTGTGTTGTACCTAGGTACACTCTGATTGTGTGAAGCATAAATTAGGCATTCGGCCCCTTACTTTATAAGTTTTAATGATAATAACATTTCAGAGGAGATCCTGGGCGTGCTGAAGTGGAGCACGCACTACGAGGCGGGCACGCTGCGTGCGGCGCTCGAGCGGCTTCTGCTCGTGCCCAGCGAGGAGCTGGTCAAGTTCCTGCAGGACATCTTGGACGCGCTCTTCTCTATACTGACACAGGTACATCTTATCCCACATTTCACGGTTCTTTTCACACATTTCACGGTTCATATCATCTCACTCATTAAACGAAAAACACAAAAGCATAAAGGCTTCTACCTCACGCTTGTAATTTTTGAGATAGTGATACTTCTCATGACATACAAAAATGTTAATATCCAGGTGGACGAGCACCACGAGGCGTACAGCGAGCACAGCTACGGCGTGCTGGTGCTGGAGTGCCTGCTGCGCGTCATCTCGCTGGTGGCCGACCACAAGTACCAGCACTTCCAGCCCGTGCTCCACGTCTATATCGACGAGAGCTTTTGCGACGCACTCGCATACCAGTCAGTATATACATTTATTTCTGTTTGTTTGTCTTGATGCGACCAACGTTTCTCTGAAGCTATAGCAGCTCTTATGTAACTTCGCTTGATCTTCCATACGTATTATTGTATTACAGGAAACTTATATCAGTGATGGTGTGGGCGGTGCGCGCTGCGGACAGCGGCGAGGCGGCGCTGAAACGGCTGTTGCTCTGCATGAAGTGCCTCGAGAGCCTCATGCGGCTCATCGTGCGCAGCTGGCAGCTGCGCGCCGAGCTCGACACGCACGAACATGACGGGGACCCCGTTTGTTACCAGCTAGAGGTGCCCTTCCCCATCATCATATGCCAATATTGAATATCCCAATGAATCGCCACAAATATTGATGCTTTAAGACCCTCGTATATTGAACTCCCACAGCCCAGCCAGACCAGGTCGTTGAGGCATCTTGTGGGAGGCCTACACTCCGTGCTTTGACCATTCTAGAACTCTTTGGCCCCATTAGATTAATTATTAAGAGCTTAACTTCTTTTGTTATAAATAAAACGACAATTTATATCGTACAAGAATAAGCGTGAAAATTAATCTAAGTTATTTAATTGCTTTTAGTATACAAAAAAATGTTCTATAACTCGTGGGTCAATATTTTCAGGAGCTGCTAGAGGCGTTGGTGTGGCTGATGCGGTGCGGCGACCACGCGCTCACCTGCCAGGGTTCGGCGCTCAAGTATCTGCCGCACGCCGTGCCGCACGCCATCAAGATATTCCCCGAGGTTGAACTCAGGTTAGTAACGAAGGAACTCGAAATAGCGGAAGAAAGTACACGTTATTAAAATACATACGGGGAAGCGACGGGAGTGTGACAGAGACGTGCACAACAGACGTAAATAAATAATTATGTACAATATAATGTGTGCCTGTCACAGTTAATACGAACACTGGTTGTTACCAATGGTAACCCTAACCTACTTACATCATATTTTATGTCCTGTTTAGATTATGTAAGTCAATATTATATTTAGCATACATTCAATATTAACTAACAGAATTCAAACATCTTGGAAGAATACTATAAAAATATGTAATCATAGGAGCAAGATATGAGATCATATAAGCAATTGTATGTGAATTTACCGACTTAACAGACGAAGTCCCTGCCCCACATAGTAGAAGTATTTAGTGACGGTAGTACCACACCTTGCTCCTACTCCGTTCCTTGCGTATCCTCTCTTCTTTCCCATACAAAAGTTAACGAGCTTTATCTTCGACATCTGATATCTATATATCTATAGCCCTTGTTTATAACATCTTCAGTGCGTACTGCGTGCGCGCGCTAGACGCGCTGCCGTTGGGCCGGCTGAGCAAGCAGCGGCTGCTGGCGCTGCTGGAGCTGGCGCGCGGAGAGCTGGGCCGCGAGCCGGCGGCGCGCGCCCGCCTCCTGCCCCACCTCGCGGCTACGCTGCGCGCGTTGCTGCGGGCATCCGCTGAGGTATGTGTAACGCGCATAGACATACACACGACACGTAAGATACGCAACATACAACATATACGACGTATACATACGTACGACACTCATACGACATACGTACACGTACGCGTACGCGTATACACATAGTACGACATACATGCGTATGGTATACGTATACATGTTCGTATATGTACGCTTATACGTGTACATATACATACACGTATACGTATACACGTGTACGTGTTCGTACACACGATTGCGTAAATATTACACGTATGCACAACAAAATTAAGAAAAAGAAAATATGAGCATGATGGTAAATAGTGATTGTCGTGGTTAGATCGCGCGTCTCTTTGGAGCATCGATTTTGTAGCTCACAATGAACGACTCGAGGAAGCTGTGCAAGCTGTGCTGAGATGCGGCAGCACACGCGTTAAGAAATCTCGACTGTGATATTGTTTTTATTAACTGTTACTTTGGTTCAAGTAAGCTTCGGAAAAAAATGGCATCTTAATTCTTGCCGTCTTACGAAGGCAATATTTGACAAAGACTGAAAGAGTTATCTCGTATATGATTTTATACGAGGTAACTTTTATTCCATATGCAATGTTTTTTATCTTTATTTCAACGCTACAATTATGCAATAGCTCCATTCTATCGCTCAGTAAGATAATTTTTAAGTCTGCAAGTGTGTCCACACATGTAATATTTACGCACAAATAACATATTCATACAATCCATACGTCACAATTTGTTTACAAGTGAACGTTTTTTTATGAGAACGTCATAGCTTTAAGTAACAATTCCCCTAATTGACGATGGTACAAATACTCCATAATAATACTCGCATCACACACCTCCATACATAAAATGTGGTATTAACGTTGTGTCCGTCCGTCACTCACGCCACCTGCGATGGTATGTATGCACATGCACTGTATCACACGCTTCAGTTTCGGGCGAGGAACTCTTATTCTTTAAGCATTATAAACATAGAGTAGAATAAAGTATAGTACAAACAATATTGTTAGCAATTCTCATTCTCTCTCCGTATTCATTTTCATGTCTCTCTGCTGACGGTTGACCATTATTTCATTAGTGAAATCTTTTTCTTTATATGCTGCAATAATTTCCTCTTTCTAATTCTAATTCCCTTGCTTTCCATTACTTTCTTCTCACTATTTCCTTCTCTGTCCAATATAAAAGCTACAAAATATCTTCAACAAATTTCATTGTTGTGCTTTTCCGCTCGTATCCTTTCTTCTTCCATAAGAGATAATTTAAAAAGAATATCGTGGGTGTCGAGTCAATAATGTTTGCACTACACTCGCCCCAAACTGAACCGTATTAGCGAGAGCTGGCAGTGTAGGCGGTCGCTGGTTCCAAGGTAAGCACGCATGCGGATGCATGGCGCAATATGTCGCTACATGTTGTATCGTGGTTGTACGGCACGCGATCAAGCATTTGGATTTTATTTGTTACATCATATTGAGATCTTATACTGATTCATGACGATATAAATATATTTTTCTTATTAAAAGATGCTAAAACATACAATTGGCAACCTAAATGCTTTATACACTTCCATAGGGATGGAACTGAATGAACTTTTTGGTCATTAGCCACGGGAAAAAATGAAAAAGCATTTTATAGTTTCCTTTCATGAAATTTTATATTGAAATAACTAGACTTGGCGATAAAAAAGCGAAATATAAACTATGTTTGTAGACAACAAAATTTGGTCCTTCGAGCCAGATGTTAATGTTTTAAATATAATTAAATAACAAAGTTATTAATGTGAATACTCGTAGTGGTTATCTCTTGTGTTTCTCTAAATACAGTTTCAAAAAGGAAACTTTATTTATTCAAAAAGCTAAATTTTATCAAGAATCTCAGTAATACTCTTTTAGTATATATTAATAAATACCAACGTGCTGTCACTTAATCCAAAAGCTTTGTCGTGTTTTAAATTTTGAAAATTCCACAACCATGTCTTAACTGACCCAAAATAATTGTAACTAACAAATGCTTATTGTTGATTGTAATAACTTTAAGTTACATAAGAGATATAACTCAATTTTAGTCACCAGTCAGGGTATGAATATTTAACCTTAAGATGCCTTAAACATCTTTGGGGTGCATTTACCATTCAATGTCAGGCCGGTTTTATGTTCAGGTGGTGTTTACACGACGAAATAATAATAATCAATGCCTTCAAATGTATTTGTGGCGCCTTACATAATTTTATTCCTTTAAAGCTATGCCACGTTTTTAAACACATAGAAAAATAATTTTTTTAATATAATCTTTTATTATTGTTCACGTAATTTATGGCGATGTACTTACCACATTAATAGTTCTATATCAAAGTAAACGCTAAAACCATCCCGCTATTAATAATTTGCAGAAATATGCGATCTTAATTGGTTTTGTTTAATAGTTATTAATTTTTCAATTTAATAATCCTATAGTTTGGTCACATAAAAAAAAACTAACACAAAATAATGTATTGATTTCAAAAATAAAATCTATAATAAAAAAATAAACATTACGAATGAAATTGATAGGAAATACTTATTCTAGAAAGAGTATACTCGCCCTGGTAATGTATCAAATTCATTCTAGATGTTTTTAGAATAACACCCCGCGTCGCACGCATCGTGAGGTATGCGCACAAGCCGCGAGCTAACTCGGATCATACGACCATATCCGTCATACAAACACAACTTCACCTGTATGTTTATATATATGTAGCATATATGTGTGTGTGCAGCGCCGGGTTGAGTAATAAATCAAAAATATTTTTAATGTAAATTTTTTATCAGTAATAGAATCGCACGCATTTAGTGGATATTATGGATACGTTCATGGATAGCGGAGTTTACGATAGATGATTAGATTACTTAATCCGGTCCTCAGTGTGTGTGTGTATTGATGTTTGTGTCGTTTTGGTTAATGTGGGTAGACGTAGAATCGGGGTAGTCAATTCGCGTTATATATCGTGCAGGTATAGTAAAATAGTTCGTCTTATTTGTCTAGTCATCAAAGCCCCGTGCATTCCTTCATCTCTTTCTTTTTAATAACAAAAGAAGAAGATGAAAGATATTGAGCCCTATAGCTACGAGCCCGCCGCTGCGCGACGCGTCGCGGATTTGTTATTGTTACTGTTTTGTGTGTTTGTATTAGTATTTCATTGGTATTGAAATGTCTCTATTTCAAATTCTGTTTATACAAAATATTGCAGTAAAATTGATACAACTAAACTTAGTGTTACGTGAACTCAATAATAATTGAGACATACTAGAGCAGGGGACGGTCACAGTCGGACCGCGGAAGGTAGAAACTCAGACCGACAAATGTTGATAAATATACCTACATAATAATTATATGAAAATATCAATAATATTTTTATATAACTAGTCCTATTTTCATACAGTTGAAAGCCTCTTATGATTTTTTCAGGATCTCTAAATTTTTTTCAACTGTATCCGGACCTCACTTAAAGCTACTTGCCGACCCCAGCTCTAGGCATTGGCACCACTTAAGAAATTTCCTCTCCGTTGTGATGACAAAACATATCATTACCATACGAATACAGTCACATGTGTAAAATTTCTATGTGTTTGTTACTATTAGACCATTTGCGGAATACAAAATAAAATAAACAATTCCCGCGGGCAGGCGCTCCGGCACACTCCCCGGCAGACGGCAGGCAGTAAGGCTTGGTGTCGAGATTGCGTATCATTTGTTGTAAGGGCCAATGGCACGCATTTATACCGTAAAGAAAATTAACTAAGCGAAGTCTTACAAAGCCCAGGATTCACTTCTATGCGCGCAACGCAATGAGACGGACAGGACGGACGTATAACTGCAAGTGGCTTCGACATATAAGTTGTTTCATTTATTTAATCCTGTGATTTGACTAACAATAGTATGTCTACGGGTAGCATAGTAATACAGGAAGTTAGGAATATCCAAGAGCGGAATTGAAGTAAGCTTATCGTTGTTTTAGTCGAAAAAACAATGACAATTCTAATGCTAAAATACAAATAAGTCGCTCATGGCGCTTGGCCATATCAACACCAGTAAAACTAGATACAAAAGGCAAACTGCATCTAACAGTCACAAAAATAATTAATAATAGGCAATAAATAATTGATAAGCACCATTCAGGATAACCTTTTCCCAGGGTATCCGAAGGTGTCTTTATATTTGTACCAAACCAAGCAGTTTTGGACAAAGCGAACACCCCATTGGTATGTTAGTACAGTTTTTAGTACAGTTATCTGAATTTAAACACGTAACGGTGTAAGTAGCGGCCAGCGGAGACTGATGCCATTCCTACAAAGGTTGATGAATAACATAGCTCACGAACACATTACGACGTTGAATACTGGCGTCCCATTTGTTACACCCTAACTACGTAATCTGGTCTCGGTAATGAATGTCCTAATAAAGTATAACGTATACATTTCACAGCTCGTAAAGTCAAAGCTGTTTCAAGTATGCGTATAATCCTTATAAACAGTGAAATAAAAAATAAGGATGCGAACACACTTGCTGTTTCGCTGAACTGTTCTATTATGTGTATTATCACATATCGATATACAAAAAATATGCCGACTGTATTCACCAAGAATGAAAAGTCGACAGTAAAAGATTCAAGATTAGACCAATAAATTTTGATTCCGATTATGATGTTACCAACATCGACTTTTTATTCAGGGTGAATATAAAAGAGTGTACTACTTTCTTAAAGGTCGGCAGTGCATATGCAGTTTCTCTGATGTTGTAAATGTTCATGGGTGCCGATGATCACTTCACCTAAGGCGACCCGTTGCTTTTTTGTCTATCGTGTTAAAACAAAAAATCAATCTTTAAAACTTCTAGTTCGTTGCAGATATCGTCAATAGAGTTTATATGGACAACGCGACAAACCTTAGCCATGTCAATGCGAGTTAACAATAAAAAAAAATGAAATGTCTTATAAAACTTGATATTATATTTAGTAACTTACATACGCTTAGTTTATAAATGCAGATAAAATATAAATGCAAAGATCACTAGTACTTATAAACGAGGGGCTGGAGATATCTGATCTCGGAAGATAACTTGGATTCATCTTTCGCGAGTTCAGCGACCATCTCCTTGGCGCGGTTGTTGGCGTATTCGTGGGCACAGTCGTTTCGGTCCACCATCTTTGATAGAGCCAAGCTCAGCTGAGCCCTGGCCCCGCCACTTGACGACTCGACTAGTGTCTTCATTACGTCAGGAGAGAAGCCCTGGAATGAAAAATAATAGATATTACTAATCATATTAACAGTGAAGTCGTTCAACGAGAATTCAACAATTGGCTGGTTGTCGAAATAACATATTTGCAGTTCGAGCCCACGATAATAAAAAAAATAGGATAATGTAGCTTTCTAATGGTGAAAGATTTATCAAGGTATTTTAGTAATTACAGAGTTCACCAAATACATATAAACTTTTATTTCTTCTTTGTAATAGATGTCTATAGACAACAGAATCACTAATATTTGTAGCATATTTTCTGCGACGGACTCATCCGAGGATAGTCGAATTACTTGAGCCATCTCACTCATCGGATGAAACACAATAACTGCCTTTTCATGACGGTCTTACATTCCAGAGCAAAGTTTAGTATAATGTATTCCACAAACATTTTTAAAAAAGTCACACAAATTATGCCTTGTCTCGAAACCTTTGTATCTAAGCTTATATTAGAGTCGTTCCTATAATTCTAAAAATACTTCATGTAAATATTCTTATTGTATAAATATATATCGTACACCGTGGATGGATTCCGTAAAGTAACTCGTAGCAGAAGTATTAAATATTTTTATTAAAAAAGATGCCAAACAACCTACGCGAAATGCAAACAAGGTTACAAAGTAAAAAGAACAAAATTATATGATAATTCCGAGTCGAGTCGATGTCTATCTAACAACAACCTAAACCAGACTCATTAGTGTATTATTTTTTCTTATTAAAAGCTAAGCCTTGTAAATATAATATCAGAAAATATAAAAAATCACCTACGAATTTGCCGTACTGTTTCAAAGTGTTAATATGTAAAAACCATGACACGACCTTACAATCTAAATGGAGTAGACAGAAGTACAGTAAACTCATCAGAATTCCCTTTAAATAAAATTTTCAAGGTCCTCTTCGTTTTGACAATCATAATTTTGTTTCGTACTTAAAATTTGAACAAATTAATCTTTCTTTTTTACAATATTAGAGCTCGTTGCTAATCAACAATATCTATAATATTATTACCTACAATATCTTATAAATTAATATATTATCTATAATACAATATCTATTATATCTATAATATTTTAAGTGTTATGCTACGTCAGTTCGGTTCTTAAAGTACATTTAGGTGATGTTTTTTTAAATAACATCAAATTTCTTTAAGGTATTGTTCTGTTAACGATGTATATCGATGAAATTTTTACCCATGTCACATTTGAGACCTAATAACAATGCGGAAAGCAACTGCTAACTCTGATTACGTAAACTACATTTAAGAGAGGTTACATTTGTTATTATTTTGGTCATAGCTATCTATTCAGAAGATACTTTTAATACTTACACTGTAATCTGATAGTCTCTGCCTCTTCGCTTCTCTGCTCAAAAGATCGTACAAAAGCAAGAGACGTAGGTTCGAAGACGATAACTTCCCTTTAGGACTCGGTTCTGCTGGATGCGCCCTAAGCCCTTCCCAGATATCCACCAAGCGATCATCGTGCGGATCGTAAGCCATTCTGATCATTTCTCTAACATTCTTCGACAGGTACTGTAGATTTTCTTCTGACATTTCGTCCAAGTCAAAACCTTTAGATCGACTCGAAATCTTATCGACGTCAGATTCAAAGTGAGGTGGTAATAAATGTGGGGCATCGGGCGTTGGCTCTAATAGAGGCTTAACTTCGTCATGATGTGCAGACAATAGTGGTTCTTCGCTTCGTACGTTTTGGGGTTGGATTGGGTTGTATTGCGGAAAGTCAAATGTCATAACGCCATATTGTTGATTTTGTTGAGCGGAATATTGCTGATTTTGGAGTAATGGGTTGGATTGCTCCGAGTAGAAGTTGCTTTGCTGGTTGTGTGTTACGTTGAATGGTTGATTTTGGGGTGGAAAGTTGTATTGTTGTTGAAACTGTGGCGGAAAATCATATTGCTGTTGATTCTGTGGTGGATTATTATACTGTTGTGGAATGTCATGTTGTTGATTTTGTGTCGGAATATTATATTGTTGCTGATTTTGGGACTGAATATAGTATTGCTGTTGGTCTTGATTTGGGATGTTATATTGCTGCTGATTTTCTGGCTGTACACTGTATTGCTGTTGATTCTGAGACGGAATATTGTACTGTTGTTCGTTTTGAGGTGGAATATTATACTGTTGTTGATTCTGTGGCGGAATATTATACTGTTGTTGGTTCTGTGGCGGAATATTATACTGTTGTTGGTTCTGTGGCGGAATATTATACTGTTGTTGGTTCTGTGGTGGAATATTATACTGTTGTTGACTTGGCGAAGGGATGTTATACTGTTGCTGTTTTTGTGCGTTAATTCTCTCAGAGGGTTTGGGTGGCGCCGAGGGACCGTAGTAACCGGGCCGATGGAAGGGCGTAGTCACATCTCTGGAATGTTTAACATAACTATTTAAGTAGAAAGCATTTATATATACTCAAAATATTTTACTATTGCTAGTGTAAAAATCGAATCATTTATCTAAATATATATTTTAACTTGAATATAAAATTCTATCGCCAAGCAAATTTACCTTGTAAAAAGGCTATCGACGGTTAGTGAAACAATGGAACTAATGACATAGATGTCTCAAGATGAAAAGGGTGAAAATGCAGCAGTATGCAAATTCTTGTACTATACGGGTATTACCATGGAGATGCAACAACATCCTATAGTTAGTAATGTACAAATTAAACAGGTGAGTTAATTTACACAAAAAAAAGAAAATTTAAGAGCAATGTCAAAGTTATTGAAACGCGAAGTGAAAAGTGGAAAAAATCTTTTATTTTACCGTTCGTATTTTTCGTTATATTTCCTTTATAAAAATACGTCGACATACCTCCGGTCAATTGAATTATAATATTTGTTGAAACGGTAAAGCCTTATGAAGATCTTCGCTTCTAAATATAACTGACATTTTCGAAACATTCTTTGTTCTTTTGAATTTGAGAGAATAGTATTTGTGTTTCATTCACGATAGTCGTGTGGGTAGAAAGTTCGCTTACAAATCTAGGGTCTGCGCATTGTTTTAGAGATTTAACAGATAATTTTATTCTAAAGAAATTTCGTTAATCCGCGAGTTTAAGGCATTTAATAGTTTATATTATCTTTACCATTTAGATAGATGTACAGTCATAACTCTTCGTCTGAAAATTCACTTGAGACGTTTATTATTATATTTTAAAACAACACATCGCCAGTTCTAGTCCAAATATGCTTGATCCGTATTATCTAATTTGCCTCTAAACCTGCCAATAGTATCCATTACTATTGTAATAATTGCTTATCATGTAGATAATAAAGTTTTTTGCACATTTTCATATGACCTAATTGGACTAATCAATAGATCAAGGTATTGATTTTTTTTTGTAAATAAATTTTCCGAAAAGATTTTTGAGGCAGTCAGCGTAAGCATTAAGCTATCGAAAACGTACTAAAGTTTTATCAAAGAACTATTTTCTAATTATTTGAAGCTATTAGAACTAATGAAACACATGTACATAAAATGTGCTGTTAACAACCCAAATAATTACCTGTAATAAAACAATATAAAAAATAAATGATTATGCACATAAAACCATAAGCCAATCGAGTGTTACTAAAATAAAAAAGTTAGCCAGCTCACCTTCTATGACCCGAAACAAAACAAAGCAATAGACGTGTTTAAAAATAATAAAAAACCGAGGAGAAGACCTTCACCTTTTAATGTCATATGCTATCCGACTACCTTACATATCTGGTACCCTCTAATAACTTAAAACAAAATAAACACC
>DWTW01002261.1:0-11281 GCA_018246275.1 Papilio slateri
GCCCCGCCCGGCCCTGGCCCCGCCGGAGACCGCTTACCGTCCCCGGCTGCCCTCAATCACGGTCGCCTCATCGCCGCGCTCGATTTTAAAACACTTAAATCTATTAACAATACTTGGTCGCGGAAAACGAAAATCGTCACGTTATTCGGTTAAAGCGGCTCATCACTAAATTAGTTAGTCTTTGTTGGCCTGCGGGCCATGTGCGTGTCGGAGAGGGATGGAAGACTCGACATTTAGGCGCGATTAGGAAAAATAGTGGTGCGATCAGTGCGGGCGGGAGTCGCGCGCGGACGGCACTCGCGCCGGCGACGCTGCGGCGGTGACGGTAGCGACGGCGGTGGCGACATGATGACTATGGACGTCGGCATGTATGGCGAGCAGCAGGGCTGCGGCGAGTACTACCCGCCGCCGTGCCAATACGACTACCACGAGGGCTACTACGAGCAGCCGCAGTACTACGAGCAGGCGCCGGCGGGCGCGCCGCTCGACTCCGCGCCCGTTATCAGCACCGACGCCGGCCTCTGCTACACCAACCTGGACTACGGCGAGCTGCACCACGCGTACTCTGCGCCCCCGCACGCCTCGCACGGCCCGCTCACTCCGCACACGCCGCACGCGCTCAGGGACGACCACAAGTTGGACAATCACTACCTGGAGACCAAGTACAACATGCACTTCGTGGACGAGAGCGTGCAGTACGCCCACGCGGGCTCGCCGCTGCCGTGCGGGGACTTCGACCCCTACCAGCCCAAAGACGAGTTCGTGGGGTTGCGGGAGGGGTTCCCGCGGGAGGGCGAGCTGCACGCGCTGGCGCCGCACGCGCACGCCGCGCACGCTGCGCACGCCTCGCACCCCGCGCACGCCGTGCCCACCTACAAGTGGATGCAGGTCAAGAGGAACGTACCCAAACCAGCCGGTAAGTACTTTAATTAAATCGTCATAGTATAAGAGTCGTATTTACAATGGATTATGTTAGTAATAGAGTTGAGCGTTATATAACAAATAAAACGTGGAAAACCGTCAAGCCATCAGGATCTTTGCGTTCATTCAGCTCATGTTTATGTTTGTACTGATTTTGAGAGGCATTTCTTTTTACTTTTACGCTCTTAGTTAAGTGCTATATTATACGATCACTGGCAACACTCGGTGCCTTGCACACAAACACTTACCTTAGGTATATATACATGATCTAATGGAAATAAACCGTCATTGTTTTTCACGGAATCAAATTTTTGAGATAGCTTAACGATAGTGTTTTCCAATACTACCTGCACACAACCAAATAATCTCAGCAGACCGTCACGTGGTGGAGTTATCAGAGATTAGGTACGTTTTTTGATAGTTTGGAAATTTTGATATTCATTTATCTCGCTATATTTAAATTCTTTGTATTTTAAGAATTGTCATTTACAAAATAATTATTGTCGTTAAGCCTCTTCATATAGTTTTATATATTTACATAAATAAAATAAAAAATGTGCAGCACCTATATATTTTTCCACGTTACTTCAACAAAACTCTAAACCCTTTGCAGTTTTTTTGTAAGTACTTGGGATTATTTGATTTTTGTTGTAAGTACCAAACCAAATTTAGTTATACCTACTTCTTATGCAGGAAGTAAGGTGTTCACACCAACGTGTACAACCGTTATAAATTGCTAAATAAGTTTATCAAAGAAAAGATCTTAGAAAAAAAAACAGGCATGCCCGTACAGAGTTAAGGACAAACGTTAATCTTTAATACCTACATTGAATGCAGTAAAACAAGTTAACTAAACCGTTGGCTTTATAGTTAACTTTAAATATGGTTAAGAGTTCATCTGACACTTTAACAAACTCTTGTGAAAAGAGAACAAAAAAAATTGTTCTCGGTGCGTCAGGGAAAGTTAGTGGCTTTGGTTATAGAAAAAAAGGGAATGTATTCTTTTTTTCCTAAATACTTTATTGATTTTATTTAAAAAAAAATAAAACATTGTATATCTAAAAGACCTTCAACAGACATTATAAAATTAAACCATTTTAAATGTGACACTGCTGTGCATACCTTAGTATCAATTGCACAAAATTGAAGTGTCTTGAATCAAGTAAAAACGTAATCAGAAAGTTAATAAAACATCAATATTTTATTAACTTCGTGATTAGTTTCTTTAACTCAACGTTATAAAACGTATTCTAAACCAACTTGTCGTTTTGCAAATGTGGGAAAGTTATCGCGCAAAGTCGGAGCTTATATTTATCAGTACATCAGCGTAGATTATTTCTTTTGTAAAGTCTTTTGAAACTCAAACCTTGAGTTTCAGAAGAGTTTCAAAGTTGAAAAGTTGCGTAAATCACATATACCGCCACAAATTAAACTCTATTAAATTAATTTTTCTACTAATTTCTCGGTTCGAACATAAGTAGAGTCAATCAAAACATTAGGTAATGACCTCGCGGTCGACTAGTTAGTATGTAGCCCGCGCCGTGTCAGAGTTGTTGTGACGGACGGGCCGCGGCATAGGTACCTACTGCGAGAGACCTTTGACACCGTGCGTGCCTTGTTAAACTGCACTTATAAATGTTATTTATAACTACCCTATGGCTTAGTGGTTAATGAACAGCGTGGCGAATACTTTATATGGTTTAGTTCTTAATTGTATTTGGAAGTATTTGGAATTTAGGGACAAACTAATGCATGCACAGATAAAAAGCAAAAGTAATGCGAGAAAAAATCCAAAAGATTCCAAAATAAGTGTTTATATTTAAGATGTAAATGGTTCGTTCCATAAAATACCACCGTCTTCTGACGCGTACTCCACTCAGTCCAAAGCTACAATCTGTTGCAGCTCAGGACTCGATTATTAAATAAAATATATTTCAAAATATGTACAAAATACAGACAATTATAGATACATTATATATAATGGTATCGGTGTATAACACAATTATTACTATAACTGTGTATTCAGAGCCTTATGTATTGCAATCAGTCCGGAGCGGTCAGGTGGGCAAGTGGTCGGGTGGTCAGGCGGTCAGGTCTGGCGGACAGCAATGACCTAGGTACCTGTCGAGTCTATTGAATGCGAGGTAGCGCTTTGATAAAGCAGTAAATAGTTTAAAATGTTTCTTACTACACAAGCGTGTGTCTGTCTGTTTCTATGTATTTTTGCACGTTTTTATTTGTGAGTGTAATTATGTACAGACTGGCTGTTGCTCGCTGCTTGTCGCATAGCTTACTTCGATTTACTTATATTAAGTGGCTATAAGAATATTTTTTAGATTTGAATAAGATGCAGCAGAATCATTTTCTAATCAAATCCTTTTGGACCCGTGTTTCATCTCCCTCTGGGCAGTTTAATGAAAACGATGATTTTTATTATCTTTATCTTTATTAGTGTATTATGTAAAATGTAAGATTACTTCACTTCTTGACATCAAAAGCTTCATCAGTGTTGATGTTTCGTATAACAGTATATTACTTTTCCTCCCTAGCGGCTTGAATTCACAAAAATCTTTTCATAGTCTAAGTTCTATGTCCAATATAGTGTTGATAATCAGAAAGCCAAATCCAACTTTTATGTGATATTGGTGATCACATAGTGGTCGAAATGAGAGCATAATTATTACTCATAGTAACAACTAGCGGCCCGCCCCGGCTGCGCGCGGGTATTTAACAAAAATGTAGCCGGGGCGGGGTCGCTAGTTTTAACATAAAAAAGTAGTTATTGTCACATAACTGTAATAGTTAGACACATAATTTCTGGACTTTTTTGTAGATATTGATGTCCTCTATAAAACTGCAGTGCATCCTTTTGCTCTGTTGTCAATAATTTCCGCAGCGTACGCGATATGACGTTTTTTCTGGTATTTTTTTCACAAAATATTCTAACGCCTATGTTCATCAAGGATAATGTAGGATTGTAATGGTGAAAGAATTTTTCAAATCGGTTCAGTAGTTTCAGAGCCTATTCAATGCAAACAAACAATCAAATCTTTGCTCTTATATTATTAGTTTAGATAACACTCCCGGGAAGAATACGAATCGAATGACAATTCGCTCTTCAAAGTTGGTCGCACGAGAAACATTATCGTCCTTCTGGTTCAGTCGAGTAATTAACTCAGTCAATAATCTTTAGTCTCAATTTCCAGCACTCAGGGCTCTGGCTTCTCGCTATCCTGGCGTGCAGTGGAGCTGGCAGGTTGCCCTTCCCAGACGTTCACCTCCAAGGAAGGCCAGCTTTGGAGCCCAAACTACCCGCACTTCCTGCTGCCCGGTCTTGACTGCACCATCGACATACTGGCACCTTCAGGTTAGATAGATTGGTAAATCTTCACACTTGATTATTGAATGTTTTATTAGTGATAAACCACAGCGTTACTACGAGTATATATGTCAAAGTGTAAAAGGCCAGTTCTGTTTAATGCAAGATAATTTAATATATAAACCAATTAATTCGATACAAAATAACTAGATTATCACGATTTAATCTTGTTTTTACTTTCTAAAAGCCTTTTAATGTCAAGCTGATCCCTTGATATTTCTTGGGAGGCAAAACGGGCCTACTATATTTTGACAACATTCGGCTTTTTTGTTTTAATGTGTAGATTAAGTAATTAAAATAAAATATTTCTTCCCACCCATACGTTGCTTCAATACCATGTTACCTCGATGCGTTACGGGTGCCCTTTAATTATACCTATAGAAAAACCCTATTTATTACTCAGAGTATATTTATGTATAGTTCTTATGCTTATTAGCTTATTGAAACTCTGTTAGACTTTGTTTTCATCGTCTAGAATAAAAATAATAATACGTAAATGACTCAAAATGTTTTTTATTTAGGAAAACGAGTGTTTCTAAATATCAGCCATTTTGATTTCGGCTACGGAACGTTCGAGAAAGGCGTCCCCATCAACGTGTCTGACGCCATCCCGGAGGACACGTTCCTGGAAGTCCAGATCGATCCCGACAGCACACAGATACGGCCTTTTGTTGATCCCAAAATCCTTACTAATGGACTGTTCGTGTCCAAATCTGAAATAATGAGGTTAAGACTAAGGACTGGAGAGAACGTCACCGGCGCTGGATTTCTCGCGCTGTTTAAGACTGGTTGGTACTTATTGTTTTTATTTCAAATATTCGTTCATTCATTCATTCAGCAGTCTCAGCCGATATTGCATAATTACTCAAACTTGACTCTGTTTTAGTAAGCTACCTAAACCTGACCCACGTCCTGGAACTGCCGAACCAGCGTTCCGGTAGACTGTCAGCCCCTAACTGGCCGGACTCGCCTCCTTTAAGAGCTAAGATCTCCACCAGGATCATGGCTCCGCACGGCCATACACTATCGGCTGCCTTCGCGAAGACACGCCTCGTCGCACCGCCCTTCCCGACCTGGCCTTGCGGAGAGGGAAAAGGATGGATTGAGGTAAGAGACTTTCTACAATCATCTACAAAGTTTTGGTATTAATTGTAACGAAAAACAGAGAGAGAAGGTAGGGATAGCAAGGGGTGGACTCGTTCCATACCTACCTTCTCTATTTTTCTTTATTCACCTCCGACCCGGATAGGATCTTACACAGTGCTCATTACATGACTCCGCGACGGCGCACACCCTTGAATGCATGGGCCATATCAACCGAGGAAGTACCACAACCTCACAGAAGAATTTCCCCTTCCTTTTTTTGGTCTGATTGAGGTGAAATAAGCCTAAACTATTTGTCCCTTTCTCTTCTTCCTTCTTCTCCTTTAACTGATCCAATCCTTTCATACGAAAAAACTGGCAACGTTTCCGTTCCTTCTATAATCATTACGATTAGGATATTGATGGATCACATAACTTCCAATAAAGCGATTGTTCGTTTGCCTTCTGCTATTGTAAAAAAAAACAAATAAACTGAATGTGACTTTCTATACATAAACACTAATAGATATATTTCACCAGGTTAAAGATAGTTACACTGACAACAATGGCACCAAATGGACTCTGTGCGAGGTGGACAGGAATAGACGGAAGATAGAGAGCACCGCGCCACTGGTCATCAACTCCTACCTGCACTCGCTAATGGTGACGCAGCACGCGGGCAACTGCGGCGTCAGCATCGATGTCTTGCTGGTCGTGAAGAAAGGTGTGCTTCCATGTATTTACTTGAACGGATAACGTCGACAAGTTTGATAATGTAGTAACAATTTAGACTCAGTGATATTAAACTAGGGTCCCAAAGATACTGTGATGTTTATTCTCTCATAACCTCCTTCTTTTTGAAGTCGATTAAACAGAGGATTTTTGACCCTTGTGCTAACTTTCTTTGTAAGATTTTAGTGATATTTTTCAATTTTAGTGCCCACGAAGTTCAATAAATGTATTAAAGTGTCATCCTCAGATCCTGAGTATCACAACAAACTGCTGTTGATCCCCGAAGACACGAACCTGGAGTCGTGCTACCCGAACCCCTGCCTGAACGGCGGCCACTGCGCCTCCGACGACACGAAGAACTTCTGCCACTGCGCTGGGTATTATACCGGTAAGTATTTATGACATCTTCTGCAGCCGCCATCGCCAAACAATACGCCCAAGAAAAATAGCCAAGCGAGGTGGCTATAGGGTTTTCTAATTTATTTCTGTTGTTCTATGGAAAACGGTGACAAACGATCAAGTGGTTCACCCGATGTTAAGTCACCACAGATAGACATACGCAACAATCAAATGAGTTGAAGATGCATTGCCAGCCTTTATGTTGCAAAAGAAGAGGGTCCTATTCCTCTTTTTCGAGGGACGAGAAAGGGAAGAGGAACAAGCCTCCGGCACCTCACGAAGCAGACACAAAAGCGTAAAATATCGAAACTTCACTCCTGTCTTCTATGAGGTTATGGTACCGGTCGAACCAGCCTTCATACAACGGCTATCGCCCTTGTGAAGCTCTACCACTGATCTTACCACAGTTCAAGGACAGGTCCGGGCTCAATAAGCTTAAGTAAAAGTTTAAAATAGAACTGAAAAAGGTGTATTTCTCTTTCTTTACATTAAATTTATTTAAAGAATGACTGTCCAAAATTGTTTAAGCCCAAAATATAACAACTGAACTAAACATATAGGAATATTCTGTCTGCTAACTGCGTGCGAGCGTTCACCGTGCGTGTTCGGCAACTGTTCGCTGTCGATTGCGGGTGGGAGCGGGGGCGAGGCGTTCGTGTGCTCATGCGCGCGCGGCTGGCGAGGGCGGCGCTGCGCCGAGCGCGTGCGACCCTGCGCCGCCCGCCCCTGTAACCACCGCGGCGCCTGCGTCGAGAGGGACGGAGGCTTCCTCTGCCAATGCACTCCCTCGTGGAAAGGCAAGAGGTAACTCAGCTAACTGCTTTCTGTTGTCCAAATAACTCAATAAGTGAAATGCTAAATCAGAGCGTCCGTCATGTTCCATTCATCTGAAGCAATTATACAAATCTGAAGGCTACGGTATCCTCCGGTATTTTAAGGCTTTTTCTTATCGGAGCTGATCTTTATTTGGTAGGGTACCAAGTTTTATTTTTAAACTTTTTCTTTATATATTGTCATTCTCAGGTGTGAAATACCGAATCCGACGCCAAATATTGTGGGTCTCGGAACTAGAATGCTCCACGAGCCGTTCTGGCTCGGTTTGATAGCTGTCTTCGTGGTCCTCGGCATCATAGGCCTCGTGTGGTGCGCCAAGAGGCACTTCCCCGAGAAAATAGAGAAGTTGCTCGCAGAGGAAGCGGACAGATGCGCAAGACGTAAGTAATTCCACGCTAAACCTGTATTACTTGGAGGACAAATCTTTAGGCCTCTATTGGAACCTATCAAATTACGTAAGACTTGTTCTACCAAAAACAAATCATGGGCACACTAACTGATTACAATTGCTTATCGGAATACAGCTTTTACAAATTATAAAGTAATAACTAAAGTTGCATACACGTGTTTCACCGTAAAGCCTTCTTTCCTTTATTTCGGCTATTATTATATATATTATTTTCTGACCGACGCACTGTACCTGATGGATGGTAAGGACACGTTTTGCGTATCATTTTAAATTTCTGTCTACCGTCGATGTTATCACAACTTGCGAATTCAGAAACTGCGCTGATCGTTCTTTCCTTCTCTTGATCTAATACAACTTTTTTATTAATCTGTATAATCAAATCGTTTCTGTAATTCGTAAGATGCGCACAATTTTTTTTAATTTTCAAAGTATCACAGAAGCAATTTTACTACCGACCAAAATAAATTAATATTTTTACATTTAAAAACGAAATAAAATGCTTTCACTGAGTAGAGGAACAATTTCCAAACGATAAATTATATCTAGTTATTACACAATTATATTTTAATGCTTTGACACAAAATTTAGATTAAAGAAGAAAAGTTTTTGGGGAATAAAATATTGTTGCCAATAAATTTATCCATATTTAAAAGAATTTAAAGATAGTTAAGCACAAAGAGAAGAAATCCATCGTTTATATATTATAAAAATATCAAGACCATCCTTAAATTATGTAGAACCAAATGTTAATATTAAGAAAAATTGTGTAACTAAAAATATTTTAAATGATTGTTAGATGTTCCACCTGCCGGGGTATACCGAATGTTTGTTTCTTATCTCATGTTTTATAGAATTCCCAGTATATAGAATAAATATCAACAAAGCTATCACTGCAGCTAACACTAAAACACCAAACTTAAAAAGTGCTAGCAACTCTTGAAATCAATTTATAATTCAATATTATTTGAAAGCCACGAAGTCACTTCATAAATTTAAAGGCTAAGATACTGCTGGCATAGAAAAGCCACTGAGTATACAGCAGTCCTAGCCTTAACCTCAAAAATCGACTTTCTTTCTTCATATAAACTGCGAAGATTTTAAAATCCTTTAAGTTGATTGTGTTCATGGGTACAAGTGATCACCTAACATCTGGTGACTCGATTGTCTGTTTGCCCCTCTCTCTTTAAAATATTGGCAAGCATCGGCTATGCCCCGGCTACGTGGCAATGGTGTGTGTATGGGGCTAGCGCCGCGCGGCGGGCGGCAGCGGTATGCCGCGGTGCCTCGGGAGGAGCCGAGCGGCGGCGCGCCGGCCGGGCCGCGGCGTTAGTCACGCGGCGTTTGTGGCGCGGCGTTACCGGCACGGCGTTACCGGCGCGGCGGTAGTCACGTGGTGTTAGTCGCGCGGCGGTAGTGACGTGGCGTTTGTCCACAGCGGTGGTGGCGCGATGCGAGCCAGCGGCGCACCGCACGCTGCTCACGCGGCTGGGTATTCGCAAGCCGTCGGTGTCGGGGCTCGCGCCGCACCCGCGGGCCGCCCGCACCTTTAGTTTGGACGATCTGTTAAAGCCGCCGCACGGACGTAAGGAGTGGAGCGTCGGGACGCCGGACCATCGCCACCGCGCCCTCCGCACTACCACACGCCATACATTCATCCTCCATTACAATATTGAAGTTTTCGTTCTCTATTTTTGGTTCAAGTTTTTCATCTTCTTCTTACATTGGTATAGTACCTTCTGCATTATCAATATGTCTATTAGTTATTTTATTTACAATAAAAAAACGTTAACTAGAACATTTTAGAAGAAAATCATAATTATTAGCCAAAGAAAAAATGAACATTATTATTATAATATTATAGATAGTTCGGTTTTTCAATTTTTTATCAGCCACCTTGTTAATGCGTCTTGCTAATGATATTTAAAACGATAGAAATACGCGTATCAATCAACTTGAGTAGCACAATTCGACCTCACCAACATTGGATCAACCCTTGCGGAGCGCGCGGCGTACCGGAGCCTGTATCTGAATGTAACATTTGCTATCTGAATGACTTGATGTGGAATGCCAACCATGATTGTTGCGATCTTGCCGCCCATTGAGACCTCTCGATGTGTGCACCTTTGACTTTGCACTGACACTAAAGCATTTCTTACTCGTAGTCGCTCCTTCCTTCGTTAGCACCTTTGTAGATCGTCCAAATATTACTTCCAGATGTTACATTGTCAATTATTATATTTTATGCTACTTTTCAGCGTTAATGATTTTACTCTACTTGCCAGTCTTCTTTGTACTAAAAGTTTCCTTCATTTCGTTCTTTGTTTATGGATTTGACAACATGACTTCTGGATTGTTAGAATGTGTATGTGCTTTAGTTTTTTAGCAAGCTTTTCGACTTTATCTGCTTTTACTTCAAGCAATTATTCTCAATACTTATTACAAATAAATAATCACATAATTTACTCCTTAATTTGTAAACACACAGCATTGTCCCTTGCTGTTGTATAGCCTTTGAAATCGAACACTTTGTTGATTTCAAAAAAAAAATAGTTAATTAGCGCATTCATAACTGCATTTTTATTAGCAAAACAATTAACATTTTAACAATTTAATTGTGTTCAATGTAAAAGTAGACACAAACAACCGACACTTTACAAACGACACAAACTCTAATTGGCAAATAAGTTAAATTTTAACTATGGTTTTACCTAAAGGCACTAATCCTAAAGAATTGGCTTCCATAGATGCACCAACCCCTTGCCGAGAGATCAAAGGTATGATAATGATCTCTTTACCTTTTAAATTGTTGTCGAATTTTCCTTTAATGATATTCTCGATATTGTGTAGCATTTTCATGGCCATTCGATGTTGTTGTATCAAATGCTTCTTGTAGTTTACCTATTACCTTATAAATATAATTTGTACAGTAATTTATTTCTAAACAGGTACTCCGTCGCCACGCAAGAAACGCAACAACTCGACTCCTACAAAGAAAAACGCGGCAGAGAAAAAACAAATTCTTCAACAACTTATTAGTCCGGCATCAGCTAATGATCATTCAAAAAAGATAACAATGGGAGAGCTTATACAAATGTCGGAAAAGCGTACATTAAGTACAGTTGAAAGTGCACCAGCTTTCGTTGAATATGGTATCGATAACAAAGATACATCGTTCGCTAGTGAAGGTTCCACTCCATCTACCTCTCCATCAATGAGGCACATATCGGATCCAAAGCTAGAGAAGAAAGTTACCTTCGCTAGATTGTTGAATAAAGTGTCAGCTGAAATGAGCTCTAGCTCTGATGTAGACATGGTTAACACCATCGCTATACCCATGGCCGTTATAGCTGATAGAACTGTTAAGGCTAAAGCGTCGAGTACTCCTCCATCCCCCGGAGTAGAAGTTAGATCTCCACATAGCACGTCAAGCAATCAAGGTAGCGACTCTATGTCCAGCCTTGACTTGACTTTAACTCATGCCGCCTTAAAGAAATATTCGAGGTAAGAATTACAATTACAAATAC
>DWTW01002262.1:0-11279 GCA_018246275.1 Papilio slateri
AAATTAACAAATTTCAAATAACGGGTAAAATCCAAATGTAATTTACGTATTTTTATGGTTCTTTTAGTTTTGTTGCTCAAAATCTTAATTTCTTTTACTTGAATCGTAGTTACCTTTCATGTTGAAATAATCTTTGTTTCTTATTTATATTCAACATTTTTAACTAAATATGATTTGATTAATTGGTAAAAATTACAAGATCTTTAAAAAAAATCTATTACGTCTCAGCCTCAACTCATCCGCCATCTTTGTTTCGTTTATCCTTTGTTATCGAAAATCGTTCGCATTTTATACTGGAATGCATGCAATCGGATTTTAAGAGAATGAAATAAAAAGGATTATATTTCAAGAAAAATCCAAAACATTTAAATTTAGAACCATCCCAGTTAATTTGTGGAATTCTAGATTCATTCAATTGTGCAACTGTAATACAAATTACTTTATACAATATGCTATCCTTCAAAGTTATAACTTATTGCTACAAATTAAGTTTACAACAAAAGAATATCGTTGGTTTAATTTTATATTAGTTATTCCTTTGAATCTATTTAAATAGTTTCGTAGTGACATCAATTGTTGCTTAAATAAGTACAGTCAGTGATTCATCTGGCTTGTGATTGCTATTCCATTCCCTTATATAAATTAAAAGTGATTCTGATAAATTTAAACTGAGTTATGATCTGTAACTCGTCTAGATAATGTTGTTGATAGTGGTAGCAACCTAACACAGGGAACAGTACCCTCGTTTATTTATCCATAAAGAAACAAAGGGGCATCCATGATAAAACTTTCGTACTCTTCAATTGATGTTTCTTACAAAAACACATTATCTTTGAATTTACCTTATTTTTTAAAGTGCCTGCTAATATGGCAATAATGAATAACAACCCCAGGGCCTTTGTTCTTTGTATTGATTAATTATTATTTATAAAAGGGTTTTAATAAGTGTTATTTTCAATTGTCTACAGATTACATTTACAAGATGCAGATTTTTGTGAAGACATTGACAGGCAAGACTATCACCTTGGAGGTGGAGCCTTCTGACACAATTGAAAATGTTAAAGCTAAGATCCAGGACAAGGAGGGCATTCCCCCAGACCAGCAGAGGTTGATCTTCGCCGGCAAACAGCTGGAAGATGGTCGCACACTCTCTGACTACAACATCCAGAAGGAATCCACCCTTCATTTAGTACTCCGTCTTCGTGGTGGTATGCAGATTTTTGTCAAGACCTTGACGGGAAAGACCATTACATTGGAAGTTGAACCCTCTGACACTATTGAAAATGTTAAGGCTAAGATCCAAGATAAGGAAGGCATCCCCCCAGACCAGCAGAGGTTGATCTTTGCTGGCAAACAGTTGGAGGATGGACGCACATTGTCAGACTACAATATCCAGAAGGAATCTACTCTTCACTTAGTCCTCCGCCTTAGAGGAGGAATGCAGATTTTTGTTAAAACATTAACAGGGAAGACTATCACATTGGAGGTGGAGCCATCAGACACAATTGAAAATGTAAAAGCAAAGATTCAAGACAAGGAAGGTATTCCCCCAGATCAGCAGCGTCTTATCTTTGCGGGTAAGCAGCTTGAAGATGGTCGCACACTTTCCGACTACAATATTCAAAAGGAATCAACACTCCACTTGGTGCTCCGTTTACGAGGAGGCATGCAAATCTTTGTGAAGACCTTGACAGGCAAGACCATCACCTTGGAAGTTGAACCTTCGGATACCATTGAGAATGTCAAGGCCAAAATTCAGGATAAGGAAGGTATCCCTCCAGACCAGCAGAGGTTGATCTTTGCCGGCAAGCAGCTAGAAGATGGACGCACACTGTCAGATTACAACATCCAGAAGGAGTCTACTCTTCACTTGGTGCTCCGTCTTCGTGGTGGTATGCAGATTTTCGTAAAAACATTAACTGGTAAAACCATTACCTTGGAGGTTGAACCTTCAGATACCATTGAGAATGTTAAAGCTAAAATCCAGGATAAGGAAGGCATCCCCCCTGATCAGCAGCGTCTCATCTTTGCCGGCAAACAGTTGGAGGATGGCCGAACACTCTCAGACTATAACATCCAGAAGGAGTCCACTCTCCATTTAGTACTTCGTCTGCGTGGTGGTATGCAGATCTTCGTTAAAACATTAACTGGCAAAACTATCACCTTGGAGGTTGAGCCTTCCGACACCATTGAGAATGTAAAAGCTAAAATCCAAGACAAGGAAGGTATCCCACCCGACCAGCAAAGGTTGATCTTTGCCGGCAAGCAACTTGAAGATGGACGCACACTCTCGGACTACAACATCCAGAAGGAATCCACCCTTCATTTAGTACTCCGTCTGCGTGGTGGTATGCAGATCTTCGTAAAAACCCTGACTGGTAAAACCATCACCTTGGAAGTTGAGCCTTCAGACACAATTGAGAATGTAAAAGCTAAAATCCAGGACAAGGAAGGTATCCCCCCAGATCAACAGCGATTGATTTTTGCTGGTAAACAGTTGGAGGATGGGCGCACACTCTCGGACTACAACATCCAGAAGGAGTCCACACTACACTTGGTGCTCCGTCTCCGTGGTGGTATGCAGATTTTCGTGAAAACCTTGACTGGTAAGACCATCACTCTAGAAGTGGAGCCCTCAGACACTATTGAGAATGTTAAGGCTAAAATTCAAGACAAGGAGGGTATTCCCCCAGACCAGCAGAGGTTGATTTTCGCCGGCAAGCAGCTTGAAGATGGACGCACACTGTCAGATTACAACATCCAGAAGGAGTCTACCCTTCACTTGGTGCTCCGTCTGCGTGGCGGTATGGTGTAGAAGACTTCCATCTGTCTACTCTCCACCTTATGGGGAGAGGATAGTTCAGCTTATTTGCATTCCTTTCATGTAGAGTAGAAAACAAATAAACTGCTTTGGATCTCTGAACAAATGTTTTATTATCAATTTACATAGCTCTCCTTGTTTTACAGTATCTATTCAACAACTAAGCTGTCTCAAATATAAATATTTACATCAAATCTAAATCACTGCAAATGAAATGCCTATTTCCCTAGGTTTCTTGACCATTAAAAATAAAATTACATTTTAAAAGCAATTAAATTAGAGCATTACAGCTTTCGTTCAAACAATGCTTATTCCAAATTTTAAATCTAGTTTTATACAAATATCCTTTTTCTTTGCTGAATAAATACAAATCAAACTAAATTCTGATAATTTCAGGCTAGCGCAAGCAAGACATCAATGGCATGCCTTTTTTACAATTCATGCAAATAAATTGTGATATTCTCCCGATAAAATACATTGTAATACAATACAGCTTTATGTAATTTTTTTAGTAAAATTGAGAATACTGTAAATGAGTTTGCTAATTTGAAAGGGCAAATGAGAAAATTTACTGTGTAAGATATTTGTAGTCTCAGTAGGGACGCCCTAGATGAACGAAAGTAGCATTTGAGGTGACACTAAAATGTAGGAGGGTAATAAGACCAGAAATATTGAATAGTTGTAAAAACTAAATCTACAACTACATAATGTACCAATTGTTATTTAAATTTGTACCTAGATAGCTTTTTCTCAATATTAAAATGAAATTATTTTTTTATCCTCAATCCTGAACATGACAAAGTTATGAGAAGTGTCAATGGTTCTTGATACTAGTGCAAATTTTCAAGTCAGTCGGAAGTATACAAGTTGTGAAAATTGTGACTAAAGATTCTCTTACAAACATGCTGGTGATAGCCAATGTAACAGGTAAGTACGAATGTGAAAGAAGTTTGATGTATATTCGTCCGCTGGTAGAATGGTTACAATTATTAGTCTTCTTTATACCTAGAAAATAAATAGGCTTCATGGTGTTGCAATCCTAATGGTGGTCAATAATAAAGCGTATTACTTATATCAAGTATCGTAGTTTAATAAATAAGTATGCATTTACGCCGGTAACCTAGAGGTAAAGGCAGTGGTTAACGATCAGTTTCACTGGAATAAACGCTGTAGGAATAATTTATGTCTATGAAGAAAGTGTCACTACTCGTTACAATAACCCCCACGCTTTTACTGGTAGACCAGACATACTTAATTGGGATCTGTTCATCTTTTGCCTTTTAGTAAAGTAGATAACCTTCATATTGACGAGTACGGTCGATCGAAATCTGGCAAGATTTTGACACATCGAAAAATAAATAAAAAATTATAAACGTCATTACCAACAATGAAATAATTAAATAGATTGTGACTTTTTAAACCTCGGAATTCTAAAATATTATTTGAATCATGTACAAAGTTTAATTTATTCTAAGATTTCGGTGAAATATAAAAAGTATGAATACGGATGACCAGTCGGACCACATTGAAGGCAACTTCGAAACACTAAAAGATCATATAGCAAAATTATCTAATAACCAAAATAATATTTTAACAAAATTTGACGTCCTCAATCAAAATATGGATGAGCTACGAAATATCGTGGCTCAGTTTTCTGAAAAAATTGTCTCGCTCGAGGAGAAATCTGCGGATAGAAGGAATATAAAAAGCGATGTGTGTGTTCTGAAAAAACGTATAGATGAACTATACGCTATCGTGAAGGAGGGAAAGGAGGACATCTCATGTCCCAGTGATGACGTACAAGACGTCGAGTCTTGCCATTCGGAGGTTTCTTCCTCCTCAAAGGTGATTAACCGAAATGCGATCGGTTTCATTTAAAATTTTACTTTCAGATCTATCGATCTTAAAGAGAGAGAGAGATAAATTCGAAATCGACTGTGAGTCACGCGGTGTAAGTGAAATTTTGTATTTGGTAAATTCGTAAGAGAATGAGGTAAATACATTATGGAGGCGGTAATCAGAGAGAGAGAGAGAGAGCGATTAATCAACACTTTTTTATTGATTGAAGTAATAAAGAACGAGTGATAATTTGAAACACTGAAAGTAACATTTTAGAAGATTCAGGTTCGATTCAATATAAAAATAATTGTTACACTTTTTCGTTTCATAAAATCCAATTCACAACATCCAATAAGAAGTTTGATAAATAAATACGCCACCTGTCTCATCTCCAGTCTTCTCGTGACCCAGGGGCATTATGGATTTCCAGCAGACATGATCCTGGTACACCTCATTTGCGCCTGATCCATATAAAGCGATGTACAAATGCTCGTCGGTTACGGGTCAAATAATATCGTCCTTTTTTCTGGTCGATATAAATACTTAACTGTTTAACTTAAATTATTCTATCTAAAATGTGCTCACGTCTCAGGCGTTGTAATAAGTGTATGGCTTAACAGCAGTTTGTTATTAACCAGTGTAACACCAGATTTTATATACAGGACAATCTGTGGCATTGTGTCTATTTTCAAATAGCTTAAACTTTATTCCACTAAAACGACTTTATTACTCCTACGTCTCGTTACGAATCAGATTCAGCTTTTGACCTCTTCTAAGTTGACCCTACCTAATTGTACCTATATTTTTGAAATGCTTGTCAACAACTGCAAGAGTTCAGCCACCGACAGGTATTGGAGTGGAGAACATGGATATTTGACATGACTTTCCGTGTTCATTCTAAGGCCCACTCGTTTGGAGGCTCTATTGAGATCGTCGAGCGTTGTACCGAGTTGCTCCACGGTCTCGGCCATGTTTTCAATGTCATCGGTAAATCGAAGATGAGTGATGGACTCGCCGTTGATGTTGATCAAATAATTTCTAGTCCAGTCCTTTAAGTCACCTTCCGACGCAATGGTGAACAGTTTTAGATTAACATCTTATTCTCATCTCCAGGTCGCCATGACGACTGGGCTCGATCGGGACACGATACGCGCCGCCTACGATGACGTCCGCTCCGACGGCACCCCCACCGAGTGGTGAGTTGCACAAATTCAGGTTTTAAAAATCGAATTCGGACATTTTATGGACGTTTATATACAGCGGCTGCGTGTGCGTGACAAGAGGCCGATCGCTCGCCGCCTGCCGCCGTTGGGTAATTTTCAAGGAAGAAAGAGCAAAGCTAACAAATGAGCGAGCGATTCACATGATATTAAGCGATCACCGGTATCCATAGACATCCGCAACAATCTGGTGAATAGCAGATGCGTTAACACACTCTATGTAGGGCAAACGACAAATGTAGACAAAAAGGATAAATGGACGGGAGGAAGAAGGGCGTTAGGCTTCTGACACCTGTCTCATCTCCAGTCTTCTGTGAAGCCCTAGTGTTTTAGTGTCGGATCAGGACATTCATGTAACGGCTGTCTCTACGGTGCTCAACCATTGTGCTGGCCGCATTTTAAGGACATACCCAGGTTTAAATGTTCCCTTGGGTATAGAATCCTATGATGACTATCTACAGTGGTGCTATCATGTGCGTATGTGTTAGCTAGGGCATACATATGTCCCAGTATTGGCTTTCTAAATGCCTAATGCATTGTGTTTGTGTCAGGGCGGTGTTCAAGTTCGAGGGCTCGCGCATCGTGTGCTCGGCGCGCGGCAGCGACTTCACCGAGTTCCGGAAGCAGTTCGCGGACGACGAGCGCGCCTTTGGCTACCTCAGGTAAAGTTTGCACCAGGTTAGACTTAAGTCCATTAACTGCCGATTGGAGTGACGAATGGAATAACGATTTTAAGTCCAGCAGTAGATTTTTAAACGCTGGTTTACGGACAATTTTAGAGGTTGATCATGTTTTGATGACAGAATTTGTTTCGATTAAAAAGTACATATGGAAACTCTTATTCCATTCTATTGTGTGATCAGGTTGCAAATGGGCGACGAGATGTCGAAGCGGCGCAAGTTTATGTTCGTAGCCTGGGTCGGGCCCAACGTGTCCGTCATCAACCGTGCCAAGATGTCAACCGACAAGGCCATCGTCAAGGACATCATATCTGTGAGTAACGGCACTACACTAGTCATATACAACCATAGAAATTTTATTCTTTACAAGATACTAGGTAGACTAATACGTGAAGGATGCCATACCATGAATATAGTCATTAATTTGGAGGTCAATCTGTGTTTTATATAGTTTGGGAAGTCTGCAGAAGCTGAACCCTCTTGGTCGTCTATTACCTTACATACCTACTTCACTTTCCATCATAAAGGCTGGCCGTGCATTTCTTATTTTTTTCTGCATGAATGGACTGGCTCAACCGGTGAAATACCACAACCTCACAGAAGACAGGCGTGAAATAGAAGTATTCTGCATTGCATGTCATGAGTGAGGTGCCAGAGATCCAGATTTCAGTCCTCGGCCTCTTCCTAATAAGGAAAATAAATTCCCCCATCCTATAGGGGAAGGAAAAGAGAGGGTATGAATAAAAAAAGGAAATATCCTTTTTCCTATACCCTCCTCTGTCCATTAAAGGTAGGCAAAACGCTATCCTAGCGGTATCCTATCGGTAGCGGTCACTTAATATCAGGTGAACCGTATGCTCCGCCTTTGCCACCTACTTCGATGAAAAAGAAATAAAAAACCACTCCTGCGTTACATAGCATTTCTGAGACATTCATAGGCTGTGGTGGTTACTTACCATCTTGGGGATCATTATCTCTCCTTGATTCATAAATAAATATGACATGAACAATTGCTTCATAGTTTTTTCAATGTCTAGAGAATTTTTTTAATTTATGTACAAATTTTAAAAATAAAAGTCATTAATTGTTTATGAAATGTATATTGAAAATACAATAAATAGTGTCAACTTAAAATAGTAATGTAATAAATACTCATTGACACTGATAGAAAAATAGGATGGAGTACTGAATTAACAAGGTAAAAGTTTTATTTTTAATACTTTTACCAGACAAGTAGTATTGTTTTAAGACAGTTGAAACAATATTAGCACTAATATGGCACTGGCACTTCACAGTTATCATATATCCTTACATGCACAGCTACCTTAGGCACTTAGTTAATTGATAGGTATTCAAATGGTCTCTGCTCACCCTTTAATAGTTAAGAGATGTTGGCTATTTATATAAAGTCATATAAATACTTCCGAACATTAAAATCAACAGTCTGAGCAACAGCTGATATAAAATCGTAACCCACAATGCATTTGAACTTTGCCGTGTCCAGATCTATCTCTTTACTCCCCGCAATCAATTTAAGCTCTACAAGAGTTGCTATTTGAGCCAGTAAGTTACTTGTGAGACCTATCTTCTCCTCTAAAATTGCATAGAATATTGCTAACAATCTGTCAAGAGTAAATACTTTAGGTCCAAGTTGAGTGCTTAGCTTTTCACTTATTTTAGCTTTAGCTTTCACCTGCTGCAGTCTTTTCCTTTGTTTTCCGTGGTTCTTCATGAATAACCTTTTATCCTCTTTTGGAGGATTATAACTGGCAAGGTATGCAGCTATAAGGAGGAATTTAGCATAATATGGAAGTTCAAAACTCTGGGCAAAGGTCTTAGTTGACAATAGTTCTTCTTTTAATGTATTTTCAAAATTGTAAAGTTGTGTTTGTGGCTCAGTTTTGTTCTCTTTACTGGGTGAAACAACAGATTTAGTATCACTGATTCTAAGGTATAGGAGCTCCAAGCTCGATTGAAGTACAGGAGTTATGTTCTTCCAAAGTTTGTTGATTTCATTGGCTTTGATTTCGTCTTTTATTATAGGTTCACAGTATTTGACAAAGTTTATTTGTGCCATGTGTTGCAGTTCGATTAAATCTCGGCAAAGTCTGATGGTAAAATCTAGAAATGCATTTAAGAAATTTGAAAACAAGTATGGTTCAGCAATCTCCTTTAATACTTGGGCTTCTATTTTTTGTGTACTTAATATTTTATCAATGAATATTTTATGATTTGTAAATATAATCTTATGGAATTCATGTTTGGAGTAATTAGGAAAGAATATCTGTATCGGCTCCATCGCGCCTATTTTGAAGTAAAAGCTATCAAAAGTCAAATGAGTCACAAACACAGTGCAAATATTGAGGTTACAGAATTCGCGCAAACGTAAGAATGTGCACATTAAGGTTTGATCCATAGCTCTCAGTCTTTCAGCTCGATCGAAGATGAGAACGATAGGTTGATAAGTTAATTTATCGGCACCAAATTTGTTTAAGTAATTCGTAAGGTCACACAATGAATCACATTTTATTTCTACATCGTCGTCTTGTAGGCCGGAAAGTATGGTCTCGAAGATCATTTTAGGAGAATAACATTCAATGCAATCAACTGTTATGTATTTGTAGCGTAAATAAGCCAAAACACTGGTCAAACACAATGTTTTGCCGGTCGCCATACTGCCACTCACAAATATAGAATAGGGCAGCGGTTCATCGCAATCTCCAAACAAATCAAATAAAGTATTTAGTTGATTTTCTCTGCACGGCACTTTATTTTGTAATTCTTCCATTTTATATTATTTACTATCATTCATTTGAAAATTGTTTATTTTCAAACGTTGGTTCAACTCCTGTGACACGTGTCAGTCAGTTGTCATTTTATAGTGGTAAAAACGTTCCGTTCTAGGCTTACGTATGTTTAAAAACTGTTAAAGAGAATTATTTAGTAGGTAAAAAACTAATCATAATATTTTATAATTCAAACATCTATGTTTCATTGCAGAATTTCGCAGTCGAGTTGCAGTTAGAGAGCCAAGCTGAGATAGACATTGATCAATTCAAGGATGCCCTCAACAGAGCGGGCGGCGCGAACTACGGCACCGGAGTCAGAGACTTATGAATTGCACAATCGAACATCATCTGCGCCTTACCGTCATTCAATAAAACGATTTTAGACAATACAATTTCTTATTCATTTCTGCGGATCGTGTGTTATAGTCGACTACGATATATATTTAGTGTGTATCAGTGCGATCGAATAATTTGCACTAAAGTCATGACATAGTGTGTATTATATGAAAAATTGTAGATTCTTCTTCTTCCAGATTTATTAGTGTTGCTATCCCAATCATTTTTACTACATATGGCGTGCGACAGTGCGCCCTTTGCCCCCGTCGGAGCAATAAGACACGTACATGCTTTGTTCTTAAACATTTTTATCTAAGTAGTGCTTTCTTATATTATTACTCTTCAGTCATAATAGTTAATATAATTCGAAAGTAATACCTTCACAGGACGAAGGTTAATTTATTTTTTTAACATTGTAAGGTCAAACAGAATTTATTTATGGATTAATTTTAACATTAAAAATTACGTGTTAAGGCGTTGTGCAATTGCTATGTATCTTTGTAATGAGGTTATTGCCAAAAAGTTGTAATGTTGCCATGTATAAGGCGCGTTAGGTGCATTTATTTTTTTGTCTACTCGGATTTTGATGACCAAGTCGAAAATTTACATTGTATTGTATACAAGAAACTTTGGATTTTATCTGCTTTTATATACATTGAATAGTGTTATTATCCAACATAATTATTGGTGAACCGACCGATAAACGCAAATAACCAAATTTACATGTTCTTTTATTTCAACTTCCTAAACTTTCCGCCAACCGTCAACATAAAGCGCAGGATGAGAAGTCGTGTATCCGTTCATCTTACTCACCGGGCGAGACACAGAAGTGCCATCAATTTAAGAAAACAAAAAAGAGAAAAACATTGTTCTGATGTGCAGGTTCTGATCTACAGCACATTGAAGATGTTGCTCGGGGAAAAATTAGATGGCGTTTACATAACGGATAGTTAGGAGCCAGTAAATATCTCTATTCCTGCTAGTATTATAATGCAGCTGGAGAATGTTTCAATGCACTAACCTCATGAACTAAACGGATCGAAATCGGATTTGAAAAATCTTTTGTACTTGACCGCCTAATTATGAAGGAAGGTTTATGGGCTGTTTACCTTAGGACTTTAGGAGCTAGGATATAATAGCACGGACGTTATATATACTGAAGTTCTCTTTAGGCTATAGGTATACTGATTTAATTTATTAATTTAAACGGCACGGCGTGTAAATCCGCGGGCATAGCTAGTTAATCTTTACAGATAAATAAAATTCAAGTGTCTGTATGTAATTTCAAAAATAACATTTCCATACTCAACAATCATGACGTATATACGATATTTATAACAAAAATACAAAATTTTCTCTCTGTTTGTTCCGGGTAATATCCGAAACGGCTGGACCGATTTTGATGGGACTTTTACTCCAAGTTAGGTAATATTATGAGAAATAACCTAGGCTAATTTAATTTTGGCAAAAGATTCAATGTTTCGCGAAAAATGTTTAAAACTCGGGAATTTTTTTGAATTGAATAATATTACGCGTCGCCGCATCGAAAGCGCCGTCCACTACCTTCAATGACACAAAGATTGCTTAAGGAAAC
>DWTW01002263.1:0-11276 GCA_018246275.1 Papilio slateri
TATATATATATGTATATTACTCATCTCTTTAGTAGAAAAAAAACGACTTACAATGAATCAGTGAACTTAAAATTTTTAATTAATTTAAATTGAAGTAGTATTTAGATGGAAAACACACAAAACAGTAATCATTGCCACTAGAAAAAAAGGTCATGGCGGTTAGTATAACAAATTAAAAATAAAAACCTCAACTTATAAATTAGAGCAAGATTTTGTTTTAAATAGAGAATGTTTATTTAAAATAGTTTTTTGATCTTACATTTAAAAAGAATAACTCAATTGTCTTTTATTTGCATTTCCCATAGAACGCCACATTTTCAAATGCTGTGAAAATGAATGAAAAAATGTTTTTCAGGCAACATAGCTAAGAATCTGGTTCAATTGAGCAACTTTTTCTCAGTTGAATGTCAATCCCCTACCAATATTGCATGTAATCTGTTAATAGATTTAATAAAATCTTCAGCAATACTTGTACATTAATTTTTAAGCTTTCACTAAAATATGCACAACTAATAGACAAATGGTATGATAGCTCTAGAACCTACGGCTAGTAACATAGCAATTAAACATACTTTTACTTCAATAAGCCATAACTCTACTTGTTAACACCCCAAGACTTAAAAAAATTAAAAAAAATGCCTATACTTTTTAATTAAATACATATAATCCTACTTAAAGGCAATAACTCAGTAGAAAAAACCATTGCAGGCTCCATAAATGCAAAGAAGGATTTTTTTAGTTTACTGTAAACTAGGATTACATCAAATTACGTTAAATAAACACCCAAGACTTTTAGTAGCTGCAGGAAAATTATGTGTCAAAGTAAATATAATAAACCACATGCCATGAGCAGCACAGTATGTAAACCTAAATCAACATAAGACTTCCAAGTCCAAAAACTAATGTATAGCTTTGATGCCATCAGAATGATAAATAAAACAAAGATTATTTTTTCAGATGTATTGCATTAACCTTAGAAAAAGAAGCCTAGGATCTTTCCTCCCAGATGTTTCCTTCTGGCCTCTTCATGGTCCATTATGCCACCACTGGTAGTAAGGACAAGGTATCTGAAATAAAATAAAATAATTATAAGATAACAAAGTATTACAACTTGATAATTTCTCACTAAAATGATAAGTTTATCCTCCATTCAGGAACCTTAAAATCAACTTTTTCTAAATATAAATGAAAGAAAAATTTAAACAGTTACATATGCTAATATATTTATATTGTAATATTATTTTATTGGTATATCATGGTATATCATGCTATACAAAACCGGACTGTCTATAATGATCTCAATTTTGGATGCAATATTTTAACACATTTACAGGAGCTCTAAAGGAAATTAGAAAATATCTTTAATATTATTATTTGCCAAAGCTTATGAAATTGTAAGCAGACAATCCTATAGATTACTGTATATCCTATAGATTATATTTACTGTACAAAGAATAATTATTTAAAAAAAAGTGGAAATAAGTAGTAGAAACATGCCATTAGAACAAAGTAGGACAGAAGGCTTTGATATTAGAGATGTTTGACATATAATGTTCATTGTCATATTCAATACTATTACTAAAAAATCTAGACTACATTTGTTTGAAACTACACGAACAATGCTTCCTATAAAAGGCAGCATCAATTTGTGTAAGAACATTTATTATGGCACAATACTTCAAATGTCAACCAACAAGAACTATTGGAGATCCGCGGTGATTGTGCTGACATGACTAAAAATCTAATTAGTATTTTTTATCTGTTAAGAAAGAAAATCAAACATCTCAATTGGAAATTTTATGTATCACTCATGTACATGTAAAACAGCACCATCCATTTTTTTTCCCCAACCAAAGACTGTTAGAGATAAATTTAGCAGCTAATATTGCCTATCTAATTAAATATTCAAATTGTTTTGGGAAAAGGTTTCTACATGGAAAGTTCAAAATTGCGCAAATATATAGTTTTTCAGAAATGTAACATTTACAAAGAAAACCATGAAACATGTCCCTTTTTTAAATTGGGTATATCAAAGAGACAAAGGATTGATATCCATACAGCCTAGTTCAATATGTTTTGACTTTATGAATTATCAAAAAAAGACTATGTAAAACTGAAATGGGTAAGTCTTGAATTGCAGGGCAGGCTTTGGGGAGGAGGGGATTGGGGGAAAAGGATAGGAATCCCCTTCCCCCCGATACCATTCCCATTGACAGAATAGGTACCATTCCTGAGAAAATTGAAAAATAAAATTTCATAAGCGGAACTTTTAACACCTTCATTACAAACACATAAGAGTTGTGTAGTCTCTGTACACCAACACGCAAGGAACTTCCTTTGGTTGCTCCTTGCAACCTAACATCATGTTGGTTTTGCGGAAGTTAATATTTCAATGTAGTTTTTTTAACATAGACCAGTAGTGACATCTGTCCTAGTCACACTCATACAAAATTATGACTTTCCTGCTCTTACAATGATATTTGTGTGAATTTCATGTATTAAGCAAGTGTTTAGGTTATATTAAATTATTTTTTCCTTTTTGAAAATGATGAATTAGCATTGAATTCAAGTGATATTTGTTGTAATCAGTGATCTAACAAATGCACAATTTAGTTACAGCCTCAACTATAATACCCAACCACTGATATACTACTATTAGTTTAGCAAGGAGCAACCAAAGGGAATTTCATGTGAGTGAGTTGCATGTCCCTAAACCTCCTCTCTCCCTACCCTCTACAACTCCAACAGCTATGAGCAATATTATAAATTTTTACCAATGTAACCCTTTGCTTGCAGTTGAACACTGCCTGAAACCTAAAATGACCAACAAAACATTGGATTGAAAACAAAATGTTGTTTATTTTTCATCTACATGCCCCATATACTAGTTGATACATTTATATTTACAATATTTCCTAAAACATATCAAGTAAATTAAAAAGAAAACCATATTAAATATGTAATATCTCTTACCTACCTCTATCTCTATATATTCTCTACACATGAAGCATCATTTAATCCCTCTTATTTAATTATAAAAGTTTCAAAGAGTTAAAACAACAAACAAGACAATAAAAATTGCAAGGATAATTAGTTTTACATATAAACTAAAATACACCAGAATGAAACACTAATCATGTTAATAGCACATGTAAGTACATGAACTTACCCGAACTGCCGGGATGGAAGCAGGTTAGTCCACCTTTCTATGTCGTTGATAGGTACATCAAAACGGGGAGAAATGACTCCACATTTGTTTAATCTTCCCGTGAGATTGACTACTATTTTGCCAGCCCTGTGATCATCTACAATTTCAAATTCACCGATGTACCCGTGCTTCATCATCACAGTGAGGAACTTGACAATAACTTTAGAGCAAGGCCGAATGAGCACTTGCCGTTTGCCTCTTCTCTCGGCATTGTGAATTGATTTTAAGGCATCACTCAATACATTCATACGCACCATGGCTGAAATTTAGAAACAATTACTATAGAAACACTTCACCAGCGCACGGCAGAAACGTCAAAACATATCTAAACAATATAGGTTAACGAGATTTTTATCCATAAATCACTGAAATAATATTTAAAACAGAGTATGTGTCAAAAATTATGATAGATTTAGTTCAATTTATGTCTGTAAATTCGGTAAATATAATGATTACCTAGGATTAAAAACCCGCCTCAACGTTCAGTAATGACAGGTTAGCCCAAAAGAAAAAGAAAGACTTCGGTGTCTTCGGTGTTGTCAGCCATGAAATTAGGGAGGGCTTGACTGTATCCTTTTAGGAAATATCGATTTATTTTTTAAATTAAGTAAAGTAGGTTTTTTATTTTTTTTAAATACACTTTTATATAGGAGTAGTTTAATAAAGCATTTTTAATAAATAATTGATAAGAAAAACACATTTTTTAATGTCAATATCATTTAATAGATCTAAACGTTTTGAGAAAACAGATGAGACGGAAGCGGCAATCGATCGGTTTATAATTGATTTGTAATATTATATATCTTTTCTTAATTAAACTATTATGTATCAAATGATAATAACTTAATTAAAATGATATTACCATTATGAATTGTATACTATTAAGGGTAATGTTACCATGCGCGTAAATTTTTTAATCATGTCACCAATAAGGTATTACCAGTATGGAGCATATTTTACTAACTCATCATCAAGTAGCAATTACTTAAATAGAAAGTATATGCAAATGGCAAATGTAACACTTTATCACTTTCCAAGACTAAATATTCAGTTTGTAATTTTATTCTTAAAAATGATAGTGTTGCCTTAAGACAAAATATCATAGATGTCATTCATATAAAATATTACATTAGTATGTTTAAAAATAAATTGTTATTTAATTATATTATATTATATGTCTTAATTTAGGTACTTATTTAATACTTAAGTTAATATATTTCAATACGATCAAATCCAGAAAAAGTGATTCGTAAAACGAAAGTGAATGAACGAATGTACGGCAGTACGAAGTCGATGATTCCTTTTGTTTGGTTGTGTGCGACTGTACTCGACAAGTTCGTAAGCACGCACGCGTCTTGGTCACGTCCTTCGAGTGAAATAAGTGATTGTGAAATAAAGTTTGAAAAACTTTCAAACTTTGTAAATTTCGTTAAAATTATAAAAGAAATAAGGTTTTTACTTTCATTTTAACCGAGAACATAATTGTGACAAAGTTACCGTAAAGTTAAAAACATGTACTTTTTAAAACTACTTTACAGGGCTCATAAAGTTGAGTGAACTTTCGTACCTTCGTGCCGTTTGGAATCGCGCAAATCCCACAGGTGTTATGTTGTGAGAGTTAAAATCCTAGCAACCAATTCAAAAATGCAGTTTTATTTAAGTATCTGTCTGACTAATATATATTTTTGTCATGAAACAAGTTTAGAAACAATAGGTAATGTGCAGTTCTAAGTGGTGACTAAATACTTTATATCGGGTTATGGAAGAATTAGAACGGTTATCAAAGATGTATTCGAGGAAATTTCTTCGGATCTTGTTAATAACATTTTGTTACATTCAAATTACAATTGCGGCTGAAACTTCAAGTAAGTGTATATTAATTAAAGTTATTGTAAATAGTTATATTGTTATGTTTATGTGTACAACTCTTAAAGAAGTAAATTTATTTACTAGTATGTGTAAAAAATTCTCACATCCAAGGATTTTAAGAAGCAATTTTGAAGTAATTAGGAAATATCCGTCATAATGGTTCTTTCAAATTAAAAATTTAAAGTTTCCCTTGGCTAATTTAAACTCGAAAAAATATTTTGTGTAATAGGGTTTTTTATATTCTAAAATAATATTTTGAGAAAGTTTTATATATACTTTCAATATATTTCCTTCCTAACTCATTTATAGTTATAATACACAAATAATATTTACAAAAGTCACAATTTAACATATGCAGCTCCTTCACATTATAAATCAGTTTGAGTTATAAAATATAACTTATTTAACAAATGTCAAGTTATTAATAAAATTATTTTCATACATTTCTCATCTTAAATATGTAAATCTGCCGTGGCAAGTTGACATTTTACATTACATTCGCACCTACATTATAGTACATAAAAATTAATTAATGAAATGAAATTATGTGAATCTCATCAGATCTGAGAAATGGTAAGGAAAAAATGAATATATACTTGTGTTCCAGCATGCATTTTATGTTTTTAGTATTAATTTTTATAACTTGGCAGTTGCTGCGTGAACTACAAGAAAATTTTTGTTACTTTAAAATGTGTTGTTCTTAAATAATAACTACAACATATTCATTAATAACGTAAAGCTAATTATTAATTATTAAAGTGCATTAATTTTTTGTTTGCTATCTATTGACTGGGTAAAAGATGCAAGATTTTTTTAATAACTCTTAAGTTTTACTTTTTTTTCCAAATTTACAAATTAAAGGTACATAAAAAAATATAAATTTAATAGTAATTTGCAAAAAAACATTGTCAGAAAAACGACACCGTCTATGAAAATTAATTCGAAAAACATATAAAGCCCTACATATTATTAAAACTCGTAATAAAAGCTGGTATTGGTAAGCGGCGGAGCGTCGGGCTTACGATCTGACGTCAGGCGGTTTGAATCCGTCAGCTTGTACCGTAGCTGTAGCTTGTTTTTTAAACAAAAGATTGATGTTGCGTGAGAAAAAAACGCTCATAAATCCAAATGCGCGGAAATAATTATGTTGAAGTTCGCGTGACAGTCCAGACCGATAGTTATAGAAACACACAAGAATAGACAATCTAGCACCATAATTAAGTTAGCTAACTTAGAGTGGATCTAAAATATTCAATGACCAACTAACGTCTCAGTTTGCTTGCTTATGCATACAGACGTACTTAATTTGCAAAGGATATTCGACTTTATATACGCAACATAAGCTTAATAAAATAATGTTCCACTGGAGATTTTTTAATATATTCATTAATGTTGTACATAATTAAAATGTATCGGTTAATAAAATCGATAAAGAATTGATAATATATTTATGAACTTCTCGGTATAACTGTACAACTTTTAACATAATAGACTAAGTGGCAAGAAACGGAACGAAAACTGACATTATAACTGAATTGGACTCTTTAATACATTTTGTTCTTGTTTACAATGATGGGAACCTTAGCCGAGCGCAGCGTGATTCAATACACTATTTACAGTAGCTTCTATCGTAATATTAAACTTCTTTGTTTAACTAACTAGTGCATGTCTGCGACTCCTTTCTCATACTACAGTCTATTTATGATCTGTGTTCTATCTCGGGATGTAATATTTATTGATGTTATTAAAGTAAATTTAACTACGTTTAAAATTAGATAGTTAATTATGCAATAAAGGAAGCACCGCACCCAACGGGATGCACGTGTAAAATTTAAGGTTTTTAATATTATTGCGAAGTTCACTCCAATTAAAATATGCATAGTTCTCTTATTGATACCGTTAAACTCTCCTGGATCTACAATGTTACAATTTTTTTTTTTCAATTTATTTAAAAAACGGAGAATTATTTAATTTATCTTCTTCCAAAAGTATTATATTTCAGTTTTACATGAATTTTTCGTTAATAATAACTTATTATTGCAGTTTTAATATTAGGTTGATTGTTAACCCAACTTGGGTTAACAATTACGCAAGGCAAGATCAGTTCGTAATTTGGCGCTTTAACGTTCATAAACTATTGATAACAAAATATGTTAACTTTTTTCGTTCGGATCATAATTTTCCATCAGTTTATGATATAGTGAGGTTACTAACGGTGTTTGTTGTACGCTTTTACGGTGATACAACATATAAACATGTATGAAGGTGCAGCGCCCTCTTGTAACAGGTTTTGGCGTTGACAGAAGCAATAGTAATAGTACAGTCGAAATAAAATATTTCTCATACGAACATTGATGCATGTCTTATTAAACCATAATATTATTAAATAGTAAACTGTAATATGTCTCATCTCTAAACCTCGCCTATTTGCGAAACTTTTTGTCATCCTTTTTCGTCTTTGAAATCTTACCAAACGATATGCCATATAAACTCTAAATGCCACTAAGGTGAGAAGCGACTCTTGGACATTTGTTTCAAACCGTCCGATCCGCCGTATCGAATCTTAATAATCCGTTATACCGTATACCATTATCGCAATAGTTTGTCAACGTTCAAAATGTAAAAATGTTGGTACTTAGTTCTTCATTGTTGATTTATTAATTATATACACCAAGTATTAAATTAAGTAATTTTATTTATTGTTTATTTGTATGTAATTAAAATGTACTGAAAATCAAATATCATTGTTGGGCTTTGCGCTATAAAATAGTGGTATCTAACTTATCGTTTCAACTGAGTCAAGAGTGTCAACAACTAACGAACAGAGATAGTACCAAACATAGATATCTATTCTATATTTTAATAATACTTAAATAAAGCGGCATTTTCTCATCTCATCTACATAGTACGTGTATCTTAAAAGTGAAAGCACACACAAACTCGTTATTATTTAACTTTCGGCACGGAGTTTTTATATTTATATTACCTACAGGTTTGATGAAAAATGAAACAGTAATTTGTATTACCAGATTTAAATACGTTCTTTATGGTGTAAGTTGTACCCTCGCAATAATGTTATAGAATTTTTATTCCTTTTCATTTTGCGAACAATTCATATGATTTAGTCGACATATCGACAATACATTTTTATATGACTAAAGAGACCATCGGTGTCGCACATTCACCTGATACCCGATACAATGTAAGTTAGGTTTTAAAATGCAAAACCTATACATATATCGACATAGCATTTTCAATCGCCTATTTTAAACATTAGATGGCGCCTTTCAACACCTAATGCTCTATTAATTTGTATACAATTGTTTGTCAAACCAAGTGAGCGCTATTTTATTTTATTATTTTAATTGACCCACCAACGGATCGCTGCACAGTAAACAAAATCATTTAGGAGAAAGAATTAAGTCAACGATAATTTGTCCCTACCTACAATTCACGGGTCACACTCAATCAATCACTAGCGGATGTCTTAATGTTTTCAATAATCTACGTAAAATATATAAAGAAAGGTCTACTGTAGATTGTAGATGTAGATTCGTTATTTATTCGCGAGTCCGCTGTGCACCGGGCGGGTAAAATATGAGACGACTCTATGACTGAATAACTCTTTCAGTGTTCGAGGGCGGGCGCCCAAGCGGCCTCACAGAAATGCATTCACGAGCACGCACGAGAACCACTCGAGGCGCATTTCAAATACATCCTGTAGTATGAGCCCTGGCGCTTTGTATACCGCGAGGACCACGCGTATTAAAAATATTTAAATACACTGGATAACAATTACACAACCATGTTTACTACAATCATTGAATATTGAAGGGCTGCGTGGTAATGTCATAATTAATAATATTTAGTGCCTTTATACCCGTGAGTACACACTGCCGGAAACATTCACATAAAGCATCACCTCTGTTTTGTTTTATAGGGAAAGAGAGAGACAACGACATGTTTCATGTGATGTTTTCAGCAGTGTGAATTCACCGTGAGTAAAAGGCGCTCTAAACGAACGTTTGCTAATCGACCCAAGTAGTATTTGCGATTCCAATGTCATAATTAATATAAAAATAGTATACTGTGATTTTTATTTTTATAATGAATAATACTAATGAACTGTAATTTTTTAATTATTTATATAAACGATACACATTTTCGTATATTACGTAGATTTAAGAAGAGCGATCGAGGATCGTGCGGAATAGCGATACATATAATATTAGCGACATGTGAAAAATAATCAACTAAAACGTGTAATAAGTCTGAGAATAATTTAAAAAGTTTGTATGCAAGTTCTTTCTAAAGGCGCAAGCGAAGTGTACGTAGAAGGCGGCGGTAAACATCGTCATAAAGGCTCCACTGTAGCTCTGCACACTGCCTCTGCTCTGGCTGGCAGCAGCTGCTGGAGCTCTGTATGGGGTTATTAATATTGAAGCACGTTGCGGGTGTACAAGCAATATCGCGTCTCAGCGCAAAATCAAGCTTCGGTACATTCGTCTTTAAGGTCCTATCAGCCGCTATATTGGAGAACTAGTCGTTATATACTGTTTATAATAGTTATACAAGATGATAATAATTTGTAATGAACCGACGCCGTCGATAAACCCTGACCCTCGCTCTAATTTAAATAATCAAGACTTCGCGGTAAGAAATGATCGTAAAAAATGTAATTAAAAGTAACGGAAATTTTAATAATTTTGTTTGTTAGACACAACCAAAAATATTTTATACATAGAAGTGGTAACTAGATCGTTCTCCCTGTCCTTTTCCCACTTTATGTGGGGTCGGCACGGCACGACCGAAGTTCATATTGTAGTAGGTTTTTTACGGCCGTTTGCCTGGCGCATGTACATATATGCTCCTCGGGCATATACATATATGAAATATTAGTAGATTATTGAAATAATTTACTTATATTTCTTTTAACCATGTCCATAGTCAGTCACGACAATAGTCGAATGGCGGATTCGAAACCACGACCATGTTGTGCATGTTTCGCAGTCCGCTCCCTTAACAATTAGGCTATTGGCGCTGTGAAGAAAAAGTAGAAGTGGTAACTAGATGATTTATAAATAGTAACGGCTTAGCTTAATAGCTAATCGCATGAATTACAATTAACGACAATAAAGTATCACGATCGTGTTCTAACCCTTTGGGTTGACAGATATTCCCGTTTTACGCGGTTCATTCCCGTATTTTGCCTCTGCCACATGCATAGATCAATGGAAATCTATTTTTTTATCGGTTACGGGAAATATTGACATTTTTAGTATGTCACTCTCTCATCTTGAGAGTCTTACCGTCTGTGCTTACTTGCACATTAACGTTCCTTCTCCTTTCTCGTCTATCAATTCAATATACCCAAACTATACAGTGTCTATTTACAGTACATATATTAAAATGTACGCTTTCTTCTTACCACACTGTTCCTAACCCAGTCTCAGTTAAACAAACGAATACAACAATCTTGCCTCTTTGTTAGTTATAATCTATATATAAGATTAATATATTGAGATCAAGAAGTTTTATTATTAAGTTGTTCGTAAAAACAATTGAAGTAAACGGAGATTTTGCTATCCGCTTTTAATTGATGTTGTTTTGGTGCTCCCTCACCGGGAGAATTCGCGTGTAATGAAACATTTTAAATTCGATTTTGAGCATTAATACAGTCAATGCGCATTGATGTTACACGTTTTATCAAAATATTACAGATTGTGTTACAGGTTAGCCACTGTAATGCACAATTCTTCTCCCTAACTGATGTAATGTTCGAATCTATATCATTACAGACTAATGCAGCAGAGGGCACCGTTAGATGTCGGATCAGACAGGAAATTAGTTGTTGATACACCGATTACAGATTTTACCGATTTTACTCCGTACGCATAGACGGTCCAGTCGTCTTGTAATAACAAAACCTTAGAACTGCGCAACTTGTTCAGTTGTTTAAACGTTAAGTGTTGTATTCTGTACCACCGTGAGCAGCAATTAGGAATCATTAAACCGTATCTTACTGCTTTCACAGTTGATAGTTTAAACTGTGTCAAATGTGCTTACGCAACAGGCTGGCTTTGTGAAACTTTAACAATCAAAAAGTACAGCGACATTTAGCGACAGCGCGATTTGCTTTAAATATATCTATCTATTTATTTTTTAACCTTTTTGCTAAAGTAGGTACTAATGTGTTTAG